>BPLR01008047.1:0-46972 GCA_021605095.1 Caerostris extrusa | reverse complement strand
TAATAAGCGACTATAATTTAAATTTATTACATAAAAAATGTGTCGACATTACCAGAATATTTCACGCCATTTATATTTTTAACTACATAATTATATAATGCATACATTTGTGCGATTAAAGCTTACAGTATTTAACATTATATAAACTGTATTTAACCTTTTTACTGAGTAAGACAACCTAAAAATTAAAATACTCACTCTAAAGTTTAAAAAGCCCTGACATTTAGAAACTTGCGAAGAATTAATTGACTGTTGGAAAACTTGGTGACTACGCATAGAAGTTCTTTGTTTGGAGAGTTTAGAACTTATCAGGAATCATGAATTACTAAGGGAAGGGCATCTTCAAAGTTTTCTTGTTCTTTTATTTAACATTTGTTTCCAAAAATAAACCGAACACTGCAGGTATATTCTGGTAATTTGACTCCCCAAAGAGTCCGACTGAAAAAGAATCCGGTTTAGAGAAAGAATACCAAAGTTTCGGGAGGGAAATCCTACGGCATATTCGGCCTTTTCTTTTCCAAAAAAAAAAATGTAAGGATAACTAGATAAAGTAGCATTGGCATTCGAGGCTCTTCTATAAAATGATATGACATTACGAAAATTTTAGTTCCATGTTTTTGTAGAAAAGCAAAAGATAACTCTTTATTCTGTTTTCTTTTTTAAGTATCAGTTTCATATGATTTATCGTTCAGTTACTTTAAGAAAATATATTTTTGTAGGACTTTCTATTTATATTCAAGAAAATTCTATTCATATTCGCAAAAATTTCCCATTGAAGCGTTTTCAACATTTAAATACAGCGAATATTTATATAAGTATTTATACAACCAAAACATATTTATAATATTATATATACTGTAATGTATAATGTTAAATAATTCCCTAATTGTTAAAAATATGTTAATGTTAAATAATATATGTAAATAAATGTTACCATTCATAAAACATTCACTAAATGCTAAATATCAATATTAAATATATATATTAACATTCATATATGACTTTCTCAAGTCAACAAGAGAATCCGGTTTAGAAAAAATAAATCGAAAATATAATATTAAAATAATTTATGAATCAAGAATAAAAATATCTAAAATATAATATTAAAATAATTTGTGAATCAATATAATGACGAAATATAAATATAATTGAAAACATGCATAAATATATGGCAAACACATACATGGCAACTAACCTAACAAAAGCAAATAAATATTAAATATAATGCAGTAGAAGATTATATGTAAATGTCAATGAACTAAATTAACTGTCAGTAATGACTATAATTTAAATTTATTAGATAATAAGTATGTCGAAAGTACCAAAAGTATTCACACCATCTTGTATATGTAACTACAAAATTATATAGTGCATATATTTATGCGATTAAAGTGTGCCGTATTTAGTATTATATATTTGTATCTAACCTCTAGCAGACTAAGACAACCTAGAATTAAAATTACTGACTCACTTTAAAGCTCTGTCATTTAGAATCCTGCGAGAAGGAATTAATTGACTGTGGGGAAAACTTGGTGACTACGCAGAAGTTCTTTGTTTGGAGAGCTTAGAACTTATCAGGGATCATGGAATTACTAACGGAAGACATCTTCAAAAGTTTCTTCTTGTTCTTTATTTAACATTCGTTTCCAAAAATAAACCGAACACTGCAGGTATATTCTGGTAATTTGACTCCAAAGAGTCTGACTGAAAAAAAAAAAGAATCCGGTTTAGAGAAAGAATAAATTGAATCTGTATGCAAAAGTTTCTGTAGGAAATCCTACGGCATATTCGGCCCTTTTCTTTTCCAAAAGAAAAGGTAAGATAACTAGATAAAGTAGCATTGGCATTCGAGGCTCTTCTATAAAATGATATGACATTACGAAAATTTTAGGTCCATGTCTTTTGTAGAAAAACAAAAGATAACTCTTTATTCTATTTTTTTTTTTACTTGAAGTATTCAGTTTCATATGATTTATCGTTCGGCTGCTTACTTTAGAGAAAATATATTTTGTAGGACTTTCTATTTATATTCAAGTAAACTTCTATTCATATTTGCAAAATTTCCTTTCAAACTTTTTAAACATTTAAATACAGCGAATATTTATTAATTATATAAGGTTTTATAAAACCTACTTATATTTATAACACTCTATTTTGCTGTAATGTATAATGATAAATAAATCAGTTACCATTAAATATTTTTAAGATTTATATTTTTAGTATTATTGACAGATATTATGGTAATTATAAGGCAGAAATTTTAAAAGATTATTGCATCCTAAAAATTATCCATGGTAGCTGACCCTTTTGTATTTCAAAAAATTATCCAATTGAGATCTAATGATCCAATTCAATGGTATATTTACATGTGCATCAAACTATAAAAATAAATAAATTTATTAAATAAATATATTGAAATTCTCACTCACTTCTTTTGAATTAGAAATTACAATAAATAAATGTTAATTAACTGATAGAATAGAAAAATGCGTGATTTCTAATTATTTATTTGTAAAAATTATAGCCATTACGATTCTGAGACCACTGCTTTAAACATACATAAGTATCTTTGTTTTGTGACACCCAAAACTTAGTTTAACCTAAAATTGAGTTTTAAGTTTTAAACCCAAAATTGAGTTTAAAATTTTTTTGTTGAGTTTTTCTATAGCAAATAAATCGGAAAGCTGATTTGAAAAAAATAAGTCTATAAGAAAACTTTAAGCTAAAACAAATAATATTTAATATTAAAAACATTCATCAAAGGACCAAAGATTCAATTAAAAGTTTTATGTAATCAAAACATTTGATTTCCAAACATGAGCCAAACTATTTATTTCTCTATACCTTTTGGTAAAGCTTTCTTATGAGTTATCCCCTTCTCTTATTATCCCCTCACCCCATCCCTCTTCGGGAAAAAATGTTATTTTTAAAAATAATAGCACGACGACGTAATAAATGACTCAAATTGATGATACATATAGGTTTTATTTATGATGTTACATTTTACATTTCATTCGAATTTATTTCATTTATTTCAAATTAAGTAAAACAAGGAACAAAACTAAGATACATAGTACACGCAACTTAATTGACGTTAAATAAACTTAATAGACGTTACTTGTCTCCCAACCCAATACTAATACGACGGCCTTTCAATCGTGTTTTAAATAAAAAGTATTGACTCATGATATTCCTCGAAACCAATCGAAGCTCTTCTTCTTTCTTTTTTTTTTCTTTTACGAGAAACGAGAAAACAATACAAGAGACGGGAGGGCACATGCTTAATGGGGTGAGCGAGGCTAATGACAACCAATGAACTTTCAATTACAAAGTTCACGCCTATTACATTCTTTTTATCTTATTTTTGGTGTTTTAAAAAAATTATAATTATTTTCAAGAGCTCTACTGGATCTATTACGTACCCCACAGATGTGCAACTCCCGCTGGTTAGGAACTGCTGATATAGAAGATAGTAAAAATACAAATAAACGAATTATGCCACATAAAAGCATAAGCAAATGAAAAAGAAACGCAAATGTTTCTGTAAAATAGCTTCTAGAACCTAAATAATCTTTTTCATATTCTCTGTTTATATCACCAATGAAACATGTATTTGCGTTTTATTAAATAAGCACTTGTTGTTTTGTTGAATCATTCCTTTTATTATGTCGCCGGTTCTTTCACCATTTTTCTGTCTCTTTCACTTCTTTGATATCAGCACTTCTGATGAACCGGAAAGATATTATCTATTTTAATCTCATAAGTTAGGTAACATTATCTGTTTTAC
Source organism: Caerostris extrusa (assembly GCA_021605095.1). Taxonomy (NCBI): domain Eukaryota; kingdom Metazoa; phylum Arthropoda; class Arachnida; order Araneae; family Araneidae; genus Caerostris; species Caerostris extrusa. The sequence continues at coordinate 43,185 of BPLR01008047.1, read as the reverse complement.
TCCTTTTTAACACCAGTATCATTTAATATATTTTTGGCATAGCTTTTTGTATCCACACAAAGATCATTCATCATGTTTGTATACATAGGATACATAGGAGTTCAATAAGAACTTAGTGAATTCATTTAATTTAACAGACTTAAAACTATGAAAAGAATTTTTATGATTATCAGCCTTTTGTATTTTTCTTTGTTAGAACCTGCAGTACGTTTAATGTTAATAAGTTATGTTAAATACTGAAATAGTAAAATACTTTCTCTAAAGATTATACTTTACATAAATTATAATCTATCTATATTATAATGTTGTTTAAATGAATTAGAAATTTTCATTAAATTGTTATAGTAAAATAAATTTTTCCATATTTATGTAATTCATGGAAAAATTGGGAAAACGCTGTTTCAAATATATATTATTTTTAATTAACGGTATTATAAAATTGCTGAAATAGAAATAAACAATACAAAAACATATCTACCACCATTATTTAATAAATTATTAAACAACAATGAAAAAAATTTAATAAATATTTAAAATATTGCTCTTGAAATTTATTTGACTGATTTCATTCTGTTATGCGTTAAAACGTAGAATATATAATGTATGCAAGAACACTAACATTGCTGTATAAACTAATTTAATGCAACGTTTAAATTTCAAAATAACCGAATAACTACAAAAAACAAAGAATTATACTGATAGCGCTAATCATAATTATAATAATTATAATTCATTTTATGTGAAATATATTTCTTTTACGATATTCTTAATTGAAACATTTAATAATAAAAATGAAAAAAATATTTTTTTTTTATAAATCGAAACAAGCATATCATCCACAGTATTTAATTTAACAAATAAAGAATAAAATATTTGAAATAATTATTGCAATCTTTGAATTTTAAATTAAACGTCGGTTTATATATAATACATTTTAACATTTTTTTAATATTGAAAATGTGCAAAAAGTATTTAATAGAATAAACACTTGATACATTTCAACATTATTTTTATTAATGAAAAATTGTGCACAGAAATAAACAATCAAAAAAAATTTTCCACAAAATAATTTATTATAATTAAAAAATTTAAAATTTATGAAATTTACCCTGAAATAACCCTAAATATTAATAAATCATCTTTTTATTATTATTACGAGTGAGCAAATATTCGAGCCAGGTCTTTAAAAACTAAAATGTGACAAAAGAAAGAAATAATACTGTTTAAATTGAAAGACAGAACTGAATAAACACAGCGTCGAATAAAGGTTTCAAATTCTTTGAAATGATATTTTAAGACATGCTGCACAAGAAAGTAAAATAACATGTAAGTATCAACTTAAATCGGAAAACAGAAATGCGCTCAGTCAAACAAGGTACTATGTTTCAAGAATCAACCATTGAATGTAACAGCAATTTTGAATGGACTTTTGATATAAGAATTGAATATTCTTCACAATTTCTTGGATCAACCAACTTGTCAAAAAAGGATTCCATTATTTAAAAGAAGATATTGCTATTGAAAGCTTCATTGCAAATTAGAAAAACAGAATAATAATTTAAAATTTGAGTATGGAATTTTTTCTATAATAATGGAATACTGTAATGATAACCAGAAATCAATCTATATTATCGAACCAACTATTACATGACGAAATTTACAAGCCGCCATAATATACGGATTCAATTACTACGATTGTAACCATGCTTCCTCCTACGCACTGGAAAAGGGAGAAACGGTGAGTTGGCTTACAGACGCTCACCCAGAGATGGAGTATATTTCGCACATCCTGCGCGTATCGAGTTTTCCGGCTTAGAAGTAGAATCATTCCTCGAATCTAAAATTATGTGTCTTTAAATGTGTTACATATTATTTGTAATTGTATGTGTGCGTTGTTTGTGCGTGTGTAAATAAAGCCGTAAGATCTACAACTTGTGTCTCAAGTATCTCAACCCAACCATACACAGTTATCATCTAGTTGCCTAACCTGGGCACTACACGATGTAATAAGAGAGAGAGAAATGCAATTTCAGAGGGTTTTATTTGCAACAAAAATAATTTTAATTTTTTTAAAACTAAATTTTTTAATTACATGATATGAAAAAAAAGAAAATTAGATGAAAAAAAATTCCGCAATAATTAATAAACAATTTTCGTTAAAAATTACTTTCAATCGCGTATATTTGACAAGCACCCCTAAAAAAAAAAAAACGATTCCCATGTTTTCACATTTAAACAGGATGTTTACCTTTTCACTGAATAACTGGAAGAACTGTAAATAACACATTACTATTTCTACCGGGATTATAATGTTTTTAGATTGAATTCTGTGCAACGAATTAGAAGAATGATAGGATACTATAAAAACTTATTGAACAATGGTATATTTCAAAATGCTTACAAATCACAATTTGGTTAAGTCAGGATCCACTACCATTAATTAAATCAAATCCAATAATAGAATTGAGCTTTTAAAACCCCTCATTGTTATTTTCCATTGAAACATTGTGAGCAATCTTCCATTACTGACAGTTTCGATTACAGGGTGCATCAAAAAATGCTTAAAAGGTTTATTTGCGTAGTAAGTGAATTTGATTAGTTTAATATAAACTAATGGCCATGAAATCTTATCGAATATTTGAAATCAATTCATACCTTTATAGTCTTTAAAGTGAATAATATGCATACATATATATATATCCTTTCAAATGTTCTCAGAAACTGAAATAAGTAGTTGTGTTCAAATTGATTTTTCAAACTGCAATAATGCATATGATCATTTGAACATTTTGCTGGTTGTCGATCAATGAAATATTGACTTTTGCAAGGAATAAGTTTTCTAAAGTGAGCGGACGAAACAAAGTTGAAGATTAATATTTGTGGGTATAGTATGTATTATAAAAATAATAAAGCATGTTTTTCCCTGGAATTTTATCTCAAAATTATTCTTTCATTTTTTTTAAAGATCATAATAAGATAATTTTTTTTTTTAAATAAGGGGTATACGGAATATTTCTTTGTGTTGTAATTTCGATTAATAGTATATATATTTAGTTTTATGTCTAAAGATAATTAAACATAATTTTAAGATGTGAATCATTTCATTTTAAATTAAAATCATTTGCACACATTGGTGTTCAAAATTAAGGAAAGTTTCACTTTCGTTATTTCTAAAAATAATGAACAGATTTTAAATGAAAATTATTTATTATACATTTATTGCATTAAAATATTGCAAAAATATATATAGCACGCACACATGAATGTGAATAAGACTTCTTGGAGCTTGATATATTGAAATAGAGTTTACAGTATGAAACACAAAAATATTAATATGGTTTATTTTCTTTTACAGTTATATAGCTTTCACAGCATACTAGAAATCAAGCAGTTTGTAAATAAATGTTGCAATCAGTCCTATTCCTCTACTAAAGCAGTTTTCATGCTCTCTGTGATTTTTTCAATTGCCGTTCCAAAAGCAACACAGACATGCTCTATAAGGTATACATTTGTATCTGGCTGTCTAAGTTTCATAATTTTAAAGATATTTAAGCATAATGTGGACGTTGAACAATGAAATAAAATCGGGGGTATGTGCAAATGCATAGACTCTACGATAGTATTCCTATATTTCACATAGTCACAGAGCCTCTGACAAAATCATGGATGTGTGTGTGCTAATTTACCAGTTTGTCCATCAAATTTTCTTGCAAAAGTGGTCTCATTTTTATGGGTGTGAGGACATGAAGTGCGTTCTTGTTGCGATCCATATACACTCACGTCCGTAAATTAAGGATAATGAAGTTCAGGCAAAGAAAGAGACAGAAGCAAAAAAAATTTGACTTATTTGTAAAGTCTATTTATTAAACAAAAGGTAAAGAGCAAAAAAGATGCTATATGTTTGACATAATTAATAAAAATTGAAAGTTTCAAAAAAAGAACCTATTTACAAAAAACAGTATAACATGGTTAGTGATGGTTAATATGGAGTATGTCTCCCGGATGCAATACAGGCCTTACAACGCCTAGGTATGTTGAGTATCAAATTATCAATCTGATCTTCGGGAATATTACACCACTCATCACAATGCCCACCGAAGTTCCGGTTGACAGGTGCGAGGGGGTTGACGGGCTGCAATTCGTCGGCCAAGCATATCCCACACATACTCTATTGATTCAAGTCCGGTGAGTATGCTGGCCAATCCATACGGGTGATATCCTCCAATTGAAGGCATTCGTCTGCAATGTTTGCACGGTGAGGGCGGGCGTTGTCATCCATAAACAGAAATTCAGCACCCATGGCGCCCCAAAACAAACGTACATGTTGTTCCAGAATGACATCCCTATAGATAATCGTTACCTCTGGCAGGTCAAACCAAGAATAATTCCTCCCCAAACGAGCCATCCTGCACCACCGTAACGGTAATGGTTTTCTCTTGGTAGTAACGGGTACCTGGCGCTCTCCATATGAAAGTCCGGCGTAAATCAGACTGCAAACTAAACCTGGAACCGTCGAAAAACATCACACAAGACCACTGTTGCGGTGTCCACAATGCATGCTCTCTACTCCAGGTTAATCGCAGGCGACAGTGAGTTGCGGTAAGTGGAACGCATCTGACAGGCCTACGAGCATATAGACCAATGTGCCCTAAGCGTCTGTACACGGTCTGCCTTGAAACTGTCGTACCGGTACTCTTGTAGCTGAAGAGAGCTGACAAGACCTGTCTGATGCTGTGCTCCGTCTGTTTCCTTTGGCAGTAACTGCTAAATGCCGGTCCTCATTCGGCGTTGTAACTCGGGGGCGACCTGTGCTGTAACATCTACTCACATTACCATCAACTTGGAATCGTTGCCAAAGCCTGGATATGACACTCTGGGCGATTCCGAGTTCCTCGGATACTTCCAGCTGGGTACGTTCACATTCCAGTCGTCCGATAATTCTACCACGTAAAAAATCATCCAAATGCTTCCTTTGTGCCATAACTATGCGTTTATTGCACTGAAAGGCTTTAAAGCGCTTGTGAACAATTTTACTTCTTTGCCACCATTCCTCATATACCCCTCTTTTACACTCTCGCCATTGTGACGTACTATCCGAGCCATCTGGTGGTTTCCTGTAATTTGCATATTCTCCTTCAAGATGTATGTGATAATTCTACAGGTGAAATTTTTTATTTTAGAGTTCAATTTCTGTGTGATTCTGAATTATCCTTAATTTATGGACATGAGTGTAAATATACGATGGAAAAAATTAATGAGACTGAACAGGGTCTCATCAAGAAACTCCCAATCTTCTGATGGGAAATTCTCGAATTTTAGATTCTACGTCAAAGTTCTACGTCATGAAAACAATAGGTCTTCTTGCAAACACATCTCTCTTGCTTAATCACCTAAACAGTACTCTTAAAACTGGGTGACCTGACCACATATTGGTGAAGACAGAACTTGTACATCTCCTCTAACAACTCTTGTAATGTACAAATGATTATTTTTATTTACCATCATGACTCTTGAATGATTTTGCATAGACTACCTTTCAACGAATTTAATATCTGTAACTGTTTCTGTTAAGCTGGGCGTCACATACCAATTATAATTTAACAATTTATAGTTTTTAAATATAATTTATCATTTTACAGAAGAATTAATAAGGCTGAGCAGGATCTCATCAGGAAACACCTAGTCTATATAACATCTAGAACTTTAAATTGTTAAATAGGATCTTCAATGCGCAAAAGTTCTACGGCATGAAGACAATAAGCCTTCTTGCAAACACAACTAATAACAATAACAGCATCTAATAAAAATAACACATTTAATAATAAAACCTTTTTTTTTCTTGATTATTTAAAAATCTATTCAGATAAGGAATACGTTTGCCGTTTGCTTTTTACATGTTTTCTTGATAAATTAAATTATTTTCACTGAAATGCAATACTCACATAAATATTTAAATTAACACAGCACCTAAAATGTGTCAATAAATTAATTTCATGTGTGTTCGTATCAAGTTATTCCATTCGAAATATCCGTTGCTTAGAAAGAAAGTCATTAAAATATTCCAATAATATTATTTTAAAAGTTACATTGTTTTATATTTCTTATTAAAAACGAAAATTTTCATATTATTTATTGAATATTATTTCTGCATTGCTGGACATCGCTTACAAAAAATGTGGATATTTTATCTCGGTTAACGTTATTGCGAACATTATTGATTCATAATTTTTAAAAGGTTGTCGATATTTGAAGTTAAGTAATGGAAATATGTATAACAACAAATTACAAAGCTGTCCAATATATTTGAGAATCAAAATAAAAAGATTTAGTTTTAAAATATTAAATTTAATATTTTTCCATCCTTTAAAAATACAAAATACATGACGTTGAAATATGTAATATGACGAAAGTTTTAATATAAAAATTTCTCGGACAAAAAAATTTTCTATATTGTCACATTTTAAATTTAGCACATATTTAATTATTTTCTTATGTGTATATTTCTTTTCATTCTATGTACTTTTAAAAGAGTTTTTGAGGAAATATGTATAGTCAAAAATTTTTAATTAATTTTTGTAAACATCGAATGTAGTACTTTAAAAGAGAGTTACATTAAACTTAACTTTAGAGAGTAGTTTAAATAGATTATACAGGTTATTAATTATTTTATTTTATTCAAAATTTTATTTTTATTGTAAACAAGTTTATTTAATAGTGAAGATGTTTATTTTATAAAAGCGATACTTTTATGTTTGTTGTTTATTTCTGATTACTTAAAAGTTTTTAAATTCTTTTCTTTTTGGTAAAATGTACGTAGATAAAAGATTTTGCGATTCTAATGCTATTTTAATCTTTCAATTTTCTTAAATACATATTCTTAAAAATAAATATTAAATTCAAAATTGAAATCTTTTTTTTTTTTTTTTTTTTTACTGTGAATGTTAAATACCTGTAAAAATTTAAGTTTCTTATAAGGCTATTGTACTTGTTAAAAACAAACAGATACTACACTTCAGAGTTATTATAATTTTATATTATAAAATTTAAATATATTCAAATTTTATAATATAAAATTATTTGATTTTTAAGTTTTGAAAAAAATTTTTAGTATATTCTCTACACAATATAAAATTTGTTAGAAAAAAATTTATGAAATATGGGATATGTTTATCACTTTTTAAGAATAGGATTTATGATAAAAATTAAGTATATATGTCAATAATATATTTAATTACAATATAAGATATATAGTTATATAGGCACATTTTTAATTTTTACGAAACCCATTTTAAAATTTCACAAAAGCCGAGTTAATCGATATTAAAATCTCAACTTCTTGACGTTTATTTTCTGAATGCATTAATAAATACTTTTAACTAGCAGATAACTAAGATTGAATAGAAAATCATTGTTTGTTTTTTTAGATAAGAAGTCTTCTTTATAAATCTCGTTTGAAAAAAAAAAAACATACATGAAAAACATTTTCATGAAACAATAGATATTTATTTTAGAAAAGAAATCTTTGCCAATATTCTTTGGGGAAGATAAGATATTTTTGTTTTCCATTGTTTGTTACAAAATTTTCTTCCCGAACAAAATATTTTTTGTTGCATTTAATTTCATTCTTATGCATCGTGCACTTCGTTATCAGAGGATAATCAAGCATAAATTTATAGAATATTAATTTTGCTTTTTGAGTCCGCTTAAAATTGATTTTGATAACCAAAAAAAAAAAATTTTTTTCTTTATAACAAAACTCCACCATCCATAAAACGGGCATGTTTTCGTTGTCTTACTACAGCTTTCAGAAGACATCATCTATTATTTTCTGACTTTGTCGTTTTGTCCATCAAACACTTTTGTTCCATCTTGAAAAAAAACGAGATGGAGGAAGCAAAAGCCAACAAAAGCAAAAAAAAAAAAAAAAGAACTTTCCTTTACCTCTTGATATTGTATTATGCAGAGCAAATAACATTCTTTTTCTTTCAAGAAAGAAAGCTGCCGTCTCGAGAACTCTTTTTTTTTTCCAGCTAGAAAATCTTCTCTCATTGTACTTAATACCCTCATTTTCTGGAATAAAAGAATAAAATATTCTCATTGCATAACATCTTTTCAAGAGAAAGAGAAATTCTTCTGCTTTCTCATCCTATTTATTTGGTCTTCTGTTGATATGTTTTAGCCACTAGAGGACATGCACGTCGTCTGGATCTTTTGGAAGAATCTTTCTGGAGGAGGATAGGAATGGAAGTAGCCTCCTTTTAACAGAAATGTTTCATGTTTTTTAATTCATTTATCACCGGATATCTCTTTATGCATGCAGATTTGTGCATGGCATATTTCATTCAATTCTTTAAAGAATAAAAGGAATTCAATATATATAATAATGATTCGATGAATCAAGACTGATATTTTAATACATATCTAATATTAAAAAAATAAAATATATAAAATATTAAAAATATTAAATACTCATGGAATCAATTTTTATTCAGAATCGTCAATCAATTGTGATATACAATTTCAATTTTTCGAAATATATCAATATACATATTCAATTTTTCGTAAAATCAACAAAATATTGTTACTTTTATAATAATGTTTTATTTAATAAAATATATATTTTAAAAATTATATTTAAATATATTCAAACTATGTAACATAACGTTATTTATATTTTGAAAAAGTTTTAGAATTTTCCCACATAAAACAAAGATTTTTTGAAAAATTTCGTGAATCATCAGATATATTTCCCATTTCCTAAGAATAGGATTTATGTCACAAATTAAATAGATATGAAAATAATATTTTTAATTATAATGTAAAGTATATAGTTAGGAGGTATGTTTTTAATATTTATGATACCCATTTTAAAATTTTACAAAAACAGAGTTAATTAAGATTAAGACCTCAATTTCCTGAAGTTTATTTTCTAAATACATTAATAGAGACTTTTAATTATCAAATAAATATTGAACCGAAAAACATTATTTTTTATGATACGAAACAAATTCTTCATAAATCTCAATTAGAAAAAATCTTAAAAAGAAATTTTCATAAAACATTTGTTATTTATTTTAGAAAAAGAAATCTTTCCCAATATTTTTTGGTAACGATAAGATATTCTTCGTTTTCCAATGTTTGTTACAAAATTTTCTTCCGGAACGAAATACATTTTTGCTGCATTTAATGTCATTCTCATGCTTCGTGCACTTCGATATCAGAGGACAATCAAGCATAAATTTATAGAATATTAATTTTCCTTTTTGACTAAGCTTCAAATTGAATTTGACAACCAAAAAAAAAAACCTTTTTCTTGATAACAAAACTCCACCATTCATGAAGCAGGCATATTTTCGTTGTCTTACTACAGCTTTCAGGAGACATCATCCTATTATTTTCTGACTTTGTCGTTTTGTCCATCAAACACTTTTTGTTCCATCATTAGAATACTACAAGATGGAGGACACAGAAAGCGAAAAAAAAGATTTTTCCTTTACCTCTTGATGTTGTATTATGCACAGCAAATAACATTTTTTTTTTCTTCCCCAAAAAGAAAGCTGTCGTCTCGAGAACTCTTTTTTTTCCCCATCTAGAAAATCTTCTCTCATTGTATTTAATACCCTCATTGTCTGGAATAAAGAATAAAAACGACCTCTCTCTCTTTCTCTCTCTCTCTCTCTCTCTCTCACTCTCTCATTGCATAAGATCTTTTCGAGAGAAAGAAAGAAATTCTTTTTCCTTTTCATCCTATTTATTTGCTCTTCTGTTGACATGTTTCAGCCACTAGAGGCATGCACGTTGCCTGGATCTTTTGAAGAATCTTTCTGGAGGAGGGCAAAAATGGAAGTAGCCTCCTTTTAACAGATATATTTCATCTTTTTAATTCATATATCACTGTATCTTTTACGCATATTTGATTTTATCCTTAAAAAGAATAAATGGAATTTGCTGTATAAAATATAGTAAAGAATCGATGAATCAAGAGTGATAGTTCAATACATATCTAATATTAAAGCAATAAAATATTATAGTCTCAATAACAATTGATTGCAAATGTAATCAATTGTTATTGAGAACAGTCAATCAATTGGGAATGTACAATTTCTGTTTTTCGAAATATATATGTGTAAAATCAACAAAATATTGTTATTTCATAACACTTTTGTGTAATATCAGAATTATTTTAAAATTTGTCATTAAAATTATATTTATATACATTTGAATTATATAATATAAAAATTATTTTGATGCTTTTATATTTTGAAAAACATTTGTTTATTCTCCGCACAAAATAAAATTTGTTAGAACTAACTAATGAAACATGAGACCTAATTACCATTTTCTAAGAATATTATTTATGACGAAAATTAAATCGATATGAAAATAACATATTTAATTACAATATAAAGTGCATAGTTGCATTGATAGTAGATAGTACTATTACCTATATAAGCAACTGTTCGATAGTTTGTAAGTACGTATATAGTAGTTTATATTTTTGGTAACAGTAGAATATAAAGTATCTAATTATATATATAGGAAAATTTTTAATATTTATGAAACATACTTTAATATGTCACAAAAGAAGACTTAATCTAGATTAATACCTCAATTTCTTGAAGTTTATTTTCTAAATTCATTAATAAATACTTTGAACTAACAGATAAATGTTGAATAGAAATCATTATTTTTTAAATAAGAAACACATAAATCACATATGAAAAAATGAAATTTTCTTCAAAAATCTGTAACTTATCTTTAAAAGAAATCTTCCCAATATTCCTTGGTGAAGATAAGAAATTCTTTGTTTTCCAATGTTTGTTACAAAATTTTCTTTTCGGCACAAAGCACATTTTTGCTGCATTTAATTTCGTTCTTATGCCTCGTTCACTTTGATATCAGAGGATAATCAAGCATAAATTTATAGAATATTAATTTTGCTTTTGAATCCGCTTTCAAAAATTATTTTGATAACCAAAAAAACTTTTTCTTGATAACAAAACTCTCCCATCCGTGAAACAGGCGTGTTTTTCGTTGTCTTTACTACAGCTTTCAGAAGACATCATCCTATTTATTTTCTGACTTTGTCGTTTTGTCCATCAAACACTTTTGTCGCATCTTCAGAAAACTACAAGATAGAGGACGAGAAAGCGAACAAAAGCAAAAAAATTTTTTTTTCCTTTTTACCTCTTGATGTGGTATTATGCACAGCAAATAACATTCTTTTTTCTTCCCAGAAGAAAGCTGTCGTCTCGAGAACTCTTTTTTTTTTTCCAGCTAGAAAGTCTCCTCTCATTGTACTTAATACTCTCATTTTCTGGAATGAAGAATAAAAACGACCTTTCTTTTCTCTCATTGCATAACATATTTTCAACAGAAAGAGAAATTCTTTGGCCTTTTTCATCCTATTTTTTTGCTCTTCTGTTGGATATGTTTTAGCCTCTAGATGACGTTGGATCTTTTGGAACATTCTTTTCTGGAGGAGGATAGGAAGGAAAGTAGCCTCCTTTTAACAGATATATTTCCCTTTTTTTATTTATTTATCACCGGGTATCTTTGTCTGCATTTATATTTGTGAATGGTATCTTTGATTCCAACCTTTTTAAGTGAACAAATGGAATTTGCAATATAAAATTTAGAAAATTCAAGGAATCAAGAGTAATATTCCACTTCATATCTAATACTCAATATACATTTCTATCCAATTCATATCAATACTCAAGCACTTCATATGTAATACTCAGCTATACATACCTATCTCATATCTTAATTCATATCTTTAAATACTCCAATATACATATCTATCGTCATATCTGTCACTTCAAGCATCACAATGCTCCAGCCTTGCATATCCTACAAATTCAAATCTAATACTCAATATACATATCTATCTTCATATTTAATACTCAATATAGATATCTATCTTCATATTTAATACTCAATATACATATCTATCTTCATATCTAATACTAAAAACATTGATGTGAAATTTATTTGGCTAAAAAAAAAGTATAATACTAATCATATTTCGTTTATTAAATAATTTATAATTTATTAAATTTTTTAAAAAACTTTTAAATTTTTTTCTATTTGATCAGTTAGTTTTTCCTTTAACTTCAATTGGTTTTCATGTATGAATTAATAAGATAATATTACATCAAATTAGGTTATAATTTTTAAGAGAGTATTTAAATTTTTAAATTAACATAATACAACTAAACTGTTTTTAATTTTAAGTAAATATAAAGAAAGAAAAAAGTTTAAAAGATATGACAATAATATGTTTAAGTACAATATAAAATATATAGTTACATAGGCACATTTTTTTAATATTTATGGAAGCCATTTTAAAAATTTCACAAAAGCAGAGTTAATGGAGATTAAAACCTCAATTTCTTGAATTTTCTTTCCTAAAGGCATTAATAAACATTATTAACTAACAAATAAATATTGAGCAGAACTCATTAATTTTTTAGTTAAGAAACACATTCTTTATAAATTTTATCTGAAAAAAAATTATCTTAAAAAAAGAGAAATTTTTAGAATACTACTGTTATTTATTTTTTAGAAAAGAAATCTTTCTCAATATTCTCTGATGAAGATTAGGTATTCTTCGTTTTCCAACGTTTGCTGCAAAATTTTCTTTCCGGAAGAAATACATTTTTGTTGCATTTAATTTCATTCTTATGTCTCGGGCACTTCGATATCAGAGGATAATCAAGCAAATATTTATAGAATATTAATTTTGCTTTTTGAGTTAGCTTCAAATTGATTTTGATAACCAACAAAAAAAACCTTTTTCTTGATAACAAACTCCACCATCCATGAAACAGGTATGTTTTCGTTGTCTTACTACAGCTTTCAGAAGACATCATCTTATTATTTTCTAACTTTGTCGTTTTGTCCATCAAACACTTTTGTCGCATCTTCAGAAAACTACAAGATGGAGAACGCGAAAGCGAACAAAAGCAAAAGACATTTTTTTGTCCTTTACCTCTTTTGTATTATGCACAGCAAATAGCATTCTTTTTCTTTACCAGAAAGAAAACTGTCGTCTCGAGAACTCTTTTTTTTTTTTCACCAAGGAAATCTTCTCTCATTGTACTTAATACAATCATTTTTCTGGAATAAAGAATAAAAACGACCTCCTCCCTTTCTCTCATTGCATAACATCTTTTCAAGAGAAAGAGAAATTCTTTGGCCTTTTCATCCTATTTATTTGCTCTTCTGTTCATATATTTCATCCACCAGAGGACGTGCACGTCGTCTGGATCTATTGGCAAAATCTTTCTGAAGTAGGATATGACTGGAGTAGCCTCCTTTTAACGGTTATATTTCATTTTTTTAATTCATATATCACCGGATATCTCTTTCTTTATGCAGATATGCATTGTATATTTGATTCCACACTTTTCAAAATAAATGGAATTTCTAATATATATAGAAAGACTCGATAAATCAAGAGTGATATTCCAATTTATATATAATACTCAATATACATATTTATCTTCATATCTATCAAATTCATATCTGATACTCAATATACATATCCATCTTCATATCTATCCAATTCATATCTAACACTAAAAATATTAGTCTTAAAATTTATTTTATATTATAAAATAAATTATTAATCATAATATTTTTATTATTAAATATTTTTAGAATATAATTGATTTTTAAGCAGTTTTAGAATTTGTTTTATTTTATCATTTAATTTTCCTTCAATTGATTTTAATGTATGAATGAATATTATATTATTATACATTACAAATTGGTTATAATAATTAAGAAGAGTTTAGTATTTTGAATTAATTGAATATCACAAATCTGTTTGGAATTTAAAGTAAATATAAAGGAAGAAAAAATTTAAAATATATGACAATAATATACTTAATTAAAAATATATAATGTATAGTTACATAGGTAAATTTTTAATATTTATGAAAACCTTTTTTAAATTTTACAAAAACAGTTTTCATCGAATTTAAAACCGCAATTTCTTTAAGTTTATTTTCTAAACGCATTTATACATACTTTTAACTAATAACAGAATTATCATTATATTTTAAGATAAGAAACACATTCTTCATTAATCTCATCCAAAAAAACATTTTTTTCCCAAAAAAGGAATTTTCATTCGAAATATGTTTATTTTAGAAAAGAAATCTTTCCCAATATTCTCTGAAGAAGATAAGATATTCTTTTGTTTACAAATGTTTGTTACAAAATTTTCTTTCGGAACGAAATACATTTTTGCTGCATTTAATTTCATTCTCATGCCTCGTGCACTTCGATATCAGAGGACAATCAAGCATAAATTTATAGAATATTAATTTTGCTTTTGAGTCCGCTTCAAATTGATTTTGATAACCGAAAAAAAAACCCTTTTTCTTGATAACAAAACTCCCCCATCCGTGAAGCAGGCATGTTTTCGTTGTCTTACTACAGCTTTCAGCAGACATCATCTTATTATTTTCTGACTTTGTCGTTTTGCCCATCAAAACACTTTTATTCCATCTTCAGAAAACTACAAGATGGAGGACCAAGAAAAGAACAAAAGCCAAAAAAATTTTTTTCCTTTTTACCTCTTGATGTTGTATTATGCACAGCAAATAACATTCTTTTTCTTCCCCAAAAAGAAAGCTGTCGTATCGAAAACTCTTTTTTTTTCAGCAAGGAAATCTTCTCTCATTGTACTTAATACCCTCATTGTCTGGAATAAAAAATAAAAACGACCTCTCTCTCTCTCATTGCATAAGATCTTTTCGAGAGAAAGAGAAATTCCTTTTCATCCTATTTATTTGCTCTTCTGTTGACATATTTCAGCCACTAGAGGACATGCACGTCATCTGGATCTTCTGCAAGAATCTTTCTTTATGAGGATAGGAATAGAAATAGCCTCCCTTTAATAAATATATTTCATTTTTTAAATTCATTTATTACTGGATATCTTTTTCTGCATGCATATTTGTGCATGGTATATTTGATTCCATTCTTTAACAGAATAAATGGAATTTGCAATATACTACTGTGTTCAAAAAGAACGACCAATTTTCAATTTAATGTTAACTCGGCTTATGGACTTTCAATTTTTTTTTTTTTTTTTTTTTTTAGGTTTTTGGCACTGTAATTGGCATCTGTGTGAAATTTGATGTCAAAATATACATTAGTGATTGAGTTACGCTTGACTTTGTGAGACGCTAAAATTGATTCCCGCGAATTTTGAAATGTCTGAATTAATTGAGCAAAGAAATTGCACTACATTTTTTTTTAGAAACATATAGAATGTTGCAGAATGTATTCAGGAGTATTCCTATATCGGAAATAAATTTTTAGACGTGGTATAAACAGTTCAAAGAAGGCATAGCACGCGTTGAAGACGTAAGCCCGCCCCCCTCTAATCGACCATGAACCTCAACCGACGAAGCCCACGTCCAAAACAATAAAGATATGTTGTTTGCAAACCATCGATTTACAATTAGAGACCTTGCTGATGATGTTGGAAATTCAAAAGTATCGATCAATTCCAATTTTGGTCTCAAACGCATCAAATCTCGATAGGTACAGAAAACATTGAATGCGCCAACTCACACTGCATTAATTCTTCGCGACTTTCACGCCAAAAATGAAACCCATATCATTCCACTACCACTGTATTCCTACCTTGCGACTTCTGGCTATTAACTAAACTCAAAAGACTATACAGGGGACACCAGTTTGAGTCGATTGAAGAGATTCAACGTGAATCACCGCGTGCTTTGAAAGTCATCCCTGCCGATGATTTTTAGCATGCATTGTGGATTGGAAAAAGGTTGACATAAGTGCATTGTGTCCGGAAGGGATTACTTTGAAGGCGATGAAAAAAATTTGGAATAATAAATAAAGAGTTTTTGAAAAAAGAAAAGCAATTGGTCTTACTTTTGGGTGCAGTAGTATATTGCAAATTCCATTTACTCTTTTAAAAGGATGGAATCAAATATGCCATACACAAATCTACATGCAGAAAGAGATGACAAATGAATTAAAAAAAAAAAATATATCTCCTTAAAGGAGGCTACTTCCTTTCCTATCCTCCTCCAGAAAGATTCCAAAAACCAAAAGTTCCGGACGACGTGCACGTCCTCTAGTGGCCAAAACATATCAACAGAAGAGCAAATAAATAGGATGAAAAGGAAAAAGAATTTCTATTTCTCTCGAAAAGATGTTGTGCAATGAGAGAGAGAGAGAGGGAGGTCGTTTTTATTCTTTATTCCAGAAAATGAGGGTATTAAGTACAATGAGAGAGGATTTTCTAGCTGGGAAAAAAAGAGTTCTCGAGACGACAGCTTTCTTTCTGGGGAAGAAAAAGAATGTTATTTGCTGTGCATACTACAACATCAAGAGGTAAAGGAAAAAAATTTTGAAATTGTTCGCTTTCGCGTCCACCATCTTGTAGTTTTCTGAAGATGGAACAAAAGTGTTTGATGGACAAAACGACAAAGTCAGAAAGTAATAGGATGATGTCTTCTGAAAGCTGCAGTAAGACAACAAAACGTGCCTGTTTCATAGATGGAAGAGTTTTGTTATCAAGAAAAGACTTTTTGGTTGTCAAAGTCGATTCGAAGCGGACTCAAAAAGCAAAATTAATATTCTATAAATTTATGCTTGATTATCCTCTGATATCGAAGTGCATGATGCATAAGAAGGAAATTAAATGCAACAAAAAATGTATTTCGTTCGGGAAGCAAATTTTGTAACAAACAATGGAAAACAAAAATATCTTATCTTCACCAAAGAATATTGAGAAAGATTTCTTTTTCTAAAATAAATAACAATTGTTTTATGAAAATTTCTTTTTAAGATAATTTTTTTTCAAATAAGACTTATGAAGAATGTGTTTCTCATCTAAAAAAATAATGATTTTCTGTTCAATAATTATTTGTTAGTTAAAAGTATTTATTAATGAATTTAGAAAATAAACTTCCAAGAAATTGAGGTTTTAATCTCAAGTAACTTTGCTTTTGTGGAACTAAATAGGTTTCATTAATGTTAAAAATGTGCCTATGTAACTATATATTGTATATTGTAATTAAATGTATTATTATCTTATTTTTAAACGTTTTTTTGTTAAACATTTACACTTAATTCCAAACAGTTTTGTGGTAATAAATTAATTGATTAAATTAAATTCTAAATACTTTCTTAAAAAAATTATAACCAAATTTGCCAGGTGTAATATTATCATATTAATTCATACAATAAAATCGATTTAAATTGAAGGAAAATTAACTGAAAAATTAAAATGAATTCCAAAATTGCTTTAAAAATTAATTGAATTCTAAAATATTTAATAATAGAAATGTTATAATTAATTCTTATTTTTTAAAATATAAATTAAATTTTAAGACTAATGTTTTTAGTATTAGATAATAATTGGGTAGATGTGAATATTGAGTATTAGATATGAATTCAATATCACTCTTGATTCATGGAATCTTTACTTTATTTTGTATTGCAAATTCCATTTATTTTTTAAAAGAATTTAACCAAGTATACCACTTGCATAAATCTGCATGCAGAAAGAGATACCCAGAAACAAATGAATTAAAAAAAAGGAAATATTTCTGTTAAAAGGAGGCTACTTCCATTCCTATCCTCCTCCAGAAACATTATATCAAAGATCCAGAGGACGTGCACGTCCTCCAGTGGCAAAACACATCAACAGAAGAGCAAATAAATAGGATGAAAAACGCAAAAGAATTTCTCTTTCTCTTGAAAAGATGTTATGAAATGAGAGAGAAAGGTCGTTTTTATTCTTTATTTTAGAAAATGAGGCTATTAAATACAACGAGAGAAGATTTTCTAGCTGGAAAAAAAAAGAGTTCTCGAGACGACAGCTTTCTTTCTCGGGAAGAAGAAAGAATTTTATTCGCTGTGCATAATACAACATCAAGAGGTAAAGGAAAAAGTTTTTTTGCTTTTGTTTGTTTTCGCGTCCTCCATCTTGTAGTTTTCTGAAGATGGAACAAAAGTGTTTGATGGACAAAACGACAAAGTCAGAAAATAATGGGATGATGTCTTCTGAAAGCTATAGTAAGACAACGAAAACATGCCTGTTTCATGGATGGTGGAATTTATTAAGAAAAAGACTTTTGGTTGTCAAAATCAATTTGAAGCGGACTCAAAAAGCAAAATTAATATTTTATAAATTTATGCTTGATTGTTCTCTGATATCGAAGTGCACGAGGCGTAAGAATGAAATTAAATGCAGCAAAAATGTATTTGGTTCTGATAGAAAACTTTGTAACAAACATCGAAAAACAAAGAATATCTTATCTTCTTCAAAGAATATTGGGAAAGATTTCTTTTCTAAAATAAATAACAGATTTCGTATGAAAATTTCTTTTTTTCAAGTGGCATTTATGAAAAATGTGTTTCTTATCTAAAAAAATAATGATTTTCTGTTCAATATTTTTTTTTTAGTTAAAAGTATTTAATAATGCAATTAGAAAATAAACTTCAAAAAATTGAGGTTTTTAATCTCGATTAATTCTGCTTTTGCGAAATTTTGAAATGGATTTCATCAATATTAAAAATGTGCATATGTAACTATATCTTTTATATTGTAATTAAACATGTGATTGTCTTATTTTTTTCAACCATTTCCTTCCTTTATATTTACTTTAAATTACAAACATGTTTGATTCCATCCTTTCAAAGAATAAATGGAATTTTCAATATATATAGTAAAGTTTTTGTTGAATCAAGAGTGATATTCCAATTCATATGCAATACTAAAAAAATTTTCTTAAAATTTATTTTTATATTATAAAAATAATTATTAATCATAATATTTCGATTATTGAATATATATATTATATATTTCATATATTTTTATTCCGTCCTTTTAAAGAATAAATGCAATTTGCAATATATATAGTAAAGATCTGATGAATAAAAGTGATATTCCAATTCATATCTAATGCTAAAAAATTCATTTTTATATTATAAAAATAATTATTAATCATAATATTTCGATTATTAAATACGTTATGTATTTCATATATCTGATTCAAATATGTCATATTTGATTCCATCCTTTAAAGTATAAAAGGAATTTGTATTATATAGTAAAGATCTGATGAATCGAGAGTGATATTTTAATTCATATCTAATACTAAAATATTTAGTCTTAAAATTTATTTTAAATTGTAAAAATAATAATTAATCACAGTATTTTGATTATTAAATATTTTAGATATTAATTATTTATTTTAGTTTTATTTTATCAGTTAATTTTCCTTTAACTGCAATTGATTTTAATGCATGATATATTAAACATTATTATATTAATATTAAACATTAAAAACTCGGTTATAATTTTTAAGAAAGTATTTCGTAATTTTGAATAAACTTAATACTCCCAAACTGTTTGGAATTTGTATTAAATATAAAACAAGAAAAAAAGTTTAAAAGGCATTTAATAATGAGTGTAGATTCAGATATTTTCAGTTTTAAGTTTTCAAAATTACTAAAATGAACTTAAATATAAACTTAGATTTTATAACTATCTATTTTTAAACTTACTTTCGTTATAAAGTTATATTTTATGAAATATATAAAAAAATTTTCGAAGTTTCCTAATAAAAGTTAAAGTTAAAGTTTAAGTTTATTAATAGTTTATTCTTGTAATAAGTAAATTAATACAGAAATATCATTATAAGTGACAAAAACATTTTATTGAAATTTGTATCAATGTTAAGTGCAGGTACCTTTATGTCATTTGTTGTTATTAGATTTCTCTTACCACCAACTGATATGCATTAAAGAATCATTATTAAATCAATAAATCCTTCGCTTTACTATATGCATTCCAACGCCGTTATAGTTAAAGCACTGATGCATTTAATTTTGTAAGTATCACAAATTTATTAAATTATTAATTTCAATTACTATTAATGTATGCATTTGCAGAATGAAATGTGAAGTATGTATCCTTTATAAAATTTTATAAAACAAATTGTTGTATTAGTTTGTTTTAATTAGTTACATGTACAAATTAAGAAATTTATCTTAATATTAGGGAAGTGTCATTCTGGCAAATCAAAACTTATAAATGAAGAAATATATTAAAATGCATCAATCTTTCCTATTTAGTAACATATGACATGCCAAATTAAAAACGTTAGTTTACCTAACTTGTACATTATCTTTGTACTGGTTTTCTTCATAACAAGAGGTGATTAAAAATTTCGAAATACATTTAAATACATTAGTCTTTCTCACTTACTGACATAAAACATGTCAAATTCAAAGTGTCAGTGTGCCTAACTTGTACATTATCTTTGTATTGGTTTTCCTCATAATATAGAGGTGATTAAAAATCAATCATTATTTATCTTTTTTGAACCTACGCTCAGGTTACGAGGCTCTTTGCCATTAAATTTCAACAAAGAAAAATTTGATAAAATTAGAAAAATTTTACAAATTTCTATCTTTATTAAATTAGTTTTTTTTTTTTTAATTTTGTGAAATATCATGCTGATTGTAAACCTGTATGGATATTTAAAAAGTGGTGTGATGCAGACAATACAATTACACTTATTTTGAAGCATAATATATAATTATTCTATTTTGAATCTTATTTTTGTTATATTTATTTATTTTTTTTCATTCTGGTTAATCAAAAATTATAAATGAAGAAATACATTCAAATGCATCAGTCTTTCCGATTTACTAACATATATCATGTTAAATTCAAAACACCAGTGTGCATAACTTATACAATATTATTGTACTGGTTTTCATCATAACATAAAGGTGATTAAAAATCAGTCATTATTTTCTTTTTTGAACCTACGTTCAGGATACGTCCTTACCATTCAATTTCAAAGAAAATTATTATTTTTTTTAATTCTATAGGTAATGGAGAAGTAAACATTGTAATTAAATTATCAATTAAACTTGTAGGGGTAATAAATTTTTTTTATAAACATTTTGTAGTAAAAGTTCTGCAGTTAGTCAAATGTTCTTTTAAATTTTCAAATTTAATCGCTGTATTGGTGTTTTTATATTAAACTTTATATACGCCTCTCTTTTTGTTATCAGTTTAATATTTTAAATTATCTTTTATTAAAATATCTTATCTATCAATATCGCCAAGCTTTTATGTGGATCATTGCTAATTCTTCATGAAAAATGACAAACATGGAAGGGAAACAAATATTTATAAACAATTTGCAGTAAAAAATGTGTTGTTGTTCAAATATACTTTTAAATTTATCTTATTCAATCACTGTATTACTGTTTTTATATAAATTGTATATACTTGTTATCTTTTGTTATCAGTTTATTATTTTAAAATATCATCTCTAAATTATCTTAAAGCTATTAGGCGGATCATTGCTGATTCTACATGAAAAGTTAATCCAACATATATACATGCTATAGTAAAAAATAAACTATATGTTAATACTATATAACCTTCTGATGTTAAAATAGTCTTCTATTATCAATTAATTATTCGTAAGGTTGGTAAATATGTAATTCAGATCATCATTAAAATAATTAGCAATCCAGTTTCGATTCCTACATTGAATGCTTCATTATATTATTCTACTAATGATGTGCCTTCCATATGCAGTATTCTTTCTCCTCGAATTACTGACTGTCACCAAATGAAAATAAAAGAAATAAAAAAAAAAAAAACATACTCTGCCCCCATAGAGTTCCATCTAAAGACCGATTAAGTTTCGACCCATAGCATACTAATATACATTCTGTAACACATATATCCTATAGTTAAAAATAAACTATCTGTTCCTGCTATATAACCTTCTGCTGTTAAGTAAACCGAACAAAATTATCTTCTTTTATTAATTAATTATTTGTAAGGTTGATAAATATGCATTTCAGCTCATCATTAAAATAATTAACTATCGAGTTTTAATCCCTACTTTAAATGCTATGCTATATTATTCTAATGTGTTGGGCCTTCCCCATACAATATTCTTTCTCCACCAATTACTGACTATGACCGAATGAAAACAAAAGAAATAAAAAAAAACATACTTTGTCCCCATAGACTTCCATCTGAAGACCGATTAAGCTTCAACCCATAACATACTAACATGCATATCTAGTATACATATGTACCACAGTTAAAAATAAACTATCTCTTCTTACCATATAACCTTCTGCTGTTAAGTAAACAAAACAAAATAGTCTTCTATTATCAATTAATTATTCGTAAGGTAGGTAAATATGCAATTCAGATCATCATTAAAATAATTAGCAATCGAGTTTTAATTTCTACTTTGAATGCTCCATTATATAATTCTAAACTGCCTCCCACATACAATATTCTTTCTCCTCAATTACTGTATGTGAACGAATGAAAACAAAAGAAATTAAAAAACATACTTTGTCCCCATAGACTTCCATCTGAAGACCGATTAAGCTTCAACCCATAACATACTAACATGCATATCTAGTATACATATGTACCATAGTTAAAAATGAACTATCTCTTCCTACTATATAACCTTCTGCTGTTAAGTAAACCAAACGAAAAGCTCTTCTTTTTATCATTTAATTATTTGTAAGATTGGTAAATATGCAACTCAGACATCGTTAAAATATGTAGCAATCTAGTTTTAATTCCTACTTTAAATGATTCATTATATTTATATTCACTATCTATTATATCAGGTTGCGCCTTCCAAATACGATATTCTTCCTCCTCTAATTACTGACTGTGACCGAATGAAAACAAAATAAATAAAAACATCATACTTTATCTCCATAGACATCCATCTGAAGACCTATTAAGCTTCGACCCATAGCATTTTAACATACATATCTAGCATACCCATATACTATAGTGAAAAATGAACTATCGGTTCTTGCTATATAACAATCTGCTGTTAAGTAAACCAGACAAAATTGTCTTCTTTTATCAATTAATTATTCGTAAGGTTGAAAACTATGCAATTCAGATTATCATTAAAATAATTAGCAATCGAGTTTTAATTCCTACTTTAAACGCTTCATTATATTTATATTCATAATATATTATATCAGGTTGGGCCTTCCACATACAATGTTCTTCCTCCTCCAATTACTGACTGTGACCGAATGAACACAAAAGAAATAAAAAAAACATACTTTGTCCCCATGGACTTCCATCCGAAGACCGATTAAGCTTCGACCCTCAGGGACAAGATAAGGCCCAGGAAACAAGAGTATTCCCTATTGCAATTCATACAGATGAATGTCCGTTAACTCAATTTACATAGGAAGAGACTTGGGATTATTATATCGTTAAGTATTAACGAAAGCCAATTCGTCATTCACTTAATAGCGTCTTTATCTTTTTTCAATATTTAATGCCCTTTTGCAACACTGCGGTTAATTTGTTAAGAACTGATGGGGATCATCAGGTAGAGTGGTTAAAAAAATGAACATTCGTGTAAGTATATTCGACTGGATTACAGGTATTGTGCAGATCTATGTCATTTCATTAATACTTGATTTGGTAGACGTACAATTAGTTCTATTTATCGATTTGTTACAATTGATCCATTTGAGTAATGAATAAAGAGCATTGTAATTGTTCTGAAACAATTGATGAGAAAAATTGTCTGAAGCAATTATTATTTATTTAATTTCTTACAGAATAAAGGACTTAAGTACCTTTTTTAGGTTAATTTTAAAATTTAATGTAAAGGTTTTAATGATATTTGATAAAGTATTTTACCGTATTTGAAATTTAAATACATATGAATTTAATATAAGAATATTCCTCTTTTTTTCTCTGCTAAAAACATTTTGAAAACTAAAAGACCAATACGCAAATTGCTTTTAACCAAGACCAATTACTTTTAAGTAATGTTACTTTAAGTAGCGTTAATTTGTCTATTAGCCGTGTGTGTTAATATTCATTAACAGTCATGTGTGTTAATTTGTGCATTATTGTGCGATGTTACTACAAAGTAACAATACTTTTCCATTAATTTTACTTTTCTTTCAGCCTGATTCATAATTATAGAAAAATAAATGTATCTTGGCATTGCTAATTTGCTAATTGCTGTCTTTGTCAGTTCTACTTCAAATATTATTAAACCATAATATTAAAATTTATGCTGTTTTTATTTTAATGTTACAGCATTATTGTTGCAATAATATACAAAAAGAATTCATCACTAAAAATTGACAAATTTACACTCATGTCCATAAATTAAGGATAATTCAGAATCACACAGAAATTGAACTCTAAAATAAATGGCTCGTTTGGGGAGGAATTATTCTTGGTTCCAGAACTGACCTAAATGTTCAGGGTGTAACAATGACAGGCCACATCTATCGGGATGTCATTCTGGAACAACATGTACGTTTGTTTCGGGGAGCCATGGATGCTGAATTTCTGTTTATGGATGACAACGCCCGCCCTCACCGTGCAAACATTGTAGACGAATCCCTTCAATTGGAGGATATCACCCGTATGGATTGGCCAGCATACTCACCGGACTTGAATCCTAATAGAGCATGTGTGGGATATGCTTGGCCAACGAATTGCAGCCCGTCAACCCCCTCCCACCTGTCAACCGGAACTTCGGAGGGCATTGCTTGATGAGTGGTGTAATATTCCCAAGATCAGATTGATAATTTGATACTCAGCATGCCTAGGCGTTGTAAGGCCTGTTTGCATCGTCCGAGAGACATACTCCATATTAACCATCATACTAACCATGTTATACTTTTTTTGTAAATAGGTTCTTTTTTGAAATTTGCTCCAGGGAGTAAAAATCGCAATTTTTATTAATTATGTCAAACATATAGCATCTTTTTTGCACTTTACCTTTTGTTTAATAAATAGACTTTACAAATAAGTCAAATTTGTTTTGTTTCTGTCTCTTTCTTTGCCTGGAACTTCATTATCCTTAATTTATGGACATGAGTATATTTGCATAACATGCTTACTTCGATAAAATTTATTAAATATTAGTTCTTTTTAATATTTTATTTTTGCTTTATTACCTCTTAACCTACTGATCTGTAAGGAAATATATAGTTGTACTTACAATTTTTTAATTATAAAAATATCGCAATAGCTTTTCGAATTTTTTGCATCGTTTTTAAATTCGAAAAATATGTATCAGAATACCCATTTTTTTTTTTTACTTGAAATCCATTTATGTTATACGAAACGTTATTGTATTGAAGTAGCAAGCGTTGAATAATAATAATCAACAAATATGATGTGTCCTGTATTTAGATAAATGTTACAAAACATGATACAAAGAAACATTTTTAAATCTTAAAGAAAAAAATTCTCTAGCTGTTAATTCACAACAGTTAATGAAAAAATAAATGCTCGAATAAATATGTTATTTTTAAGAGAATCAGAACTTTTATTTCTTTTTATTTAAGATTTGAAATTTCTAACATAGGTATCTGAATTGCAAGCTTGTGGTAGAGATGGTATGCAGGAACTGTCAGATTAAACTTGCTGAGCCCATTGATTCCTGCAATGTGGCGATTCTGGAGTGATGATGGCAGCAGGATGTATATAAGCGTCCTACATCGATAATCAGGCTACCCGACTGGAGCAGACAAAACGAATACATATACACGTGCAAATAAATAGAAATAAAAAAAAAACCATGCAATATTCAAAATCTTTCAGTAAGGCAATGTTCTTCTTTCAATGCCCTTCAGTGGGTTGTTCGTAGGGAATGTAAATGAGACAGGCATAGCATCGCACAAAAAAAAAAATAAGGAACAATTTAATAATTTAAAAATTTTTTTAGTAATTTTTAGAATTTCAAAATTTTTCATATTGAAACACCATTTATGACAAAATATTTTTTATTAATTTTCTACATTGTGTTTTAAAAATTAAGAACCTTCTAATCTCTGGTCTATTATCTCCAGAACTATTTAACATGTTTTAATGAAATTACGTATTAACATTGGTTAATGAAGAACATATTTGCTTCAATGGAAATAATTTAGATCGATCTATTTACAATAAAAATAACCATAAAAAAAAGTATGGTATATACGCACAATCGCCCATAAGACTTTTCAAAGCCAAAAGCTCTAAAACAGAGATTTCAATGCAAAAAAAAAAAAAATTAATGGAAGATATGATTCCTTCTTAAAGATATAAAGCTCTCACAACATTAAATCACATTACAAGTTGGAGAGCTAATGTGCCTACTTAATCTCTATAGACCATGTCCTAGACATAATTTGTAGGGATTAGGACCTGGAAATCTGACTGGCGGATCAGTCTGGCAAATATCCTATTAATCGAACAGATGAATACTATGTAGACATGCGTTGTTTTCCATTAAAACGAAATCGGTGCCAACTTCACTACTAAACTAGGGACAACTGTAGGGACAACAATAGCTAGGGACAACTGTAGCTTTCTGGAAATAATAATCTTTTATATTCGAGTTTCTATGGCACATGAATATTATAAGACAACTGAGAAACTATTACACTTCTGTAATGGACAAATATCGCTCTTCAGAAGGCCTTGTAGCTCATGGATATTATCTAAATTTTCCCTCAAGGATTCAATATCTTTAAACTGTTTCCATAAGTTGGATATGATGCTGGACCTCACATTTCAGACATCAGCAATCTTCACTTTTAGATTAGCCTTCTTACAGTCTCTCCAAATAGGCTACTCATTTTAACGGTTTGCTTTTGAATTTCTCTGAATATTAAACACCACCAAATCACGTCACGAAATTCAATGTGCGTGAACGACAACAACGTGCTCCTCCTAAACGTTGTTTTCTATATGCACTCCCCCCCATATATATTTATATGCTTACGTATTCAACACAAGAATATTTCATCTTTTTTTGGAGATATTATTTTATCTTTACTTTAACTTAATACTGTTTGAAAGATCAATAAAATATGGGAATTCTCTTAATTTTCATTCCAGAATTATTAGTTTAAAATACGTTATATTTTATTCGTATGAAACTATTATTCATTTCCTTTAAATACTGGATCCAATAGTTTAAAAACCTTAGATTTATAAAATTAATATTGGATTATAAAGTTTAAAATTAATTTAAATTTAAATGCGGCAAATATATTGTTACTTGAAAAAATATTTTTAATACTTCCCCGTACGTGGATCTATAATAAAAATATTACGATTTATATAAGTTTTTGAAAACACATTCTTAAAATGAATAAGAATTTTAACATTGAAATAACACTTTGCTACATTTTGCTTCCCTTTTAATTTAAAAAAAAATGTTTAATATAAGAAACTTTTCAAAGAGAAATCGAAGCAAAAAAATCTTTTGTTTAAGACTTTATAAACTGTATACTGAACTTTTAAGATTAGTTCTGTGTCTTTTCATTCCGATACAGAAAATTCATTAAAAAGTATTTTACAGTTTCAGCGGAAATTAAAACTCGGGCAAATGTATTGAAAGCGTGTTGAAACAAAAGAAACAATTCTTCTTATTGGAATACTTTTCTAGGTGGACCTCTTACGCACTTTTCTGTAAAATTGTTTATATTTCTATCTTAACTGCATTTAAATGTCAGACTTTAAGACTTTGGCTTGAATTTGTTATTGTTATTTATATTTTTTAATAATTTATAATTTTTTAATAATTAATTATAATAAAATTTATTTTTATAATTTTTTTTTACTGTAAATTAAAAACTGAGTTGTTCTTCTGAAATCTTCATTACAGAAGATAGAAAAATTTCATGTATATTTCAAAAATATTAGAGAATTCTTGATTTTATTCCTTTTCATTAATTTCATGAAGGTAAAGTCAACAAAAAGTATTAAAAATGAATACAATTAAATAGATAAGAATGCAGTTATGTGGTTACCTCTAGTTCATAGATACTAAGTTCATACTAATTGATACTAAGTTCACTATTATCAAGTTCATAATTACTAATTGTTACTAAGTTCACTACTATCAAGTTCATAGATACTAAGTTCACTACTATCTAGTTCATAGATACTAAGTTTACTACTATCAAGTTCATAATTACTAATTGATACTAAGTTCACTATTAACAAGTTCATAATTACTAATTGATACTAAGTTCACTACTATCAAGTTCATAATTACTAATTGATACTAAGGTCACTACTATCAAGTTCATAGATACTAAGTTCACTACTATCAAGTACATAGATACTAAGTTCACTACTGAAGTTCATAAATATTAAGTTCATACTAATTGATACTAACTAACTAACTTAACTCAATTTCATAGAATACTAAATGAATACTGTAGAGAAATGATTCCCAAACTTATATATCCTACCACCCTATTCAGGAAAACAAATACTAAGCACTTTGAAAGAGTTAATATATATCGTTAGAGATATAGTACAAAATAATATTATTTATACTACAAAATAATACTATAGTCTTAAAATAATACTGTTTGTATATAAAATATTTAAATACACTGTACTATACATAAAATGTAAATAAAAGTTGTTTGGGATAAATACACTGGGTATCATCATTTGGAACATTACTTTTATTTATAGCATGGCATGCTCAACAAATCATTACACGCATGTATTTTTCTGGTGTATACTGGACATGCTAGCCTACCAGTGCCTGCTTCTTAAAACGTATCCGTTATAAGTTCTTTTTGTTTTGTTTTAGATGTCTTTTTTTAGTGTTTTTGTTTTGATGTTCTTTTTTTTGTCTTTGTGTTTATTTAAAAATAAAATTACTCAAAAAAAAAACATGTAACAATGGTTTTTATCTAAATTTTTTTAATTTCTTTTTCTCCTTTCACCGTAATATTACTTTTATTAACTGCATCCAAAGGCACCCTAGGCTATTATAGCCCCCTTGATCGTTTCATTACCCCCTAGGGAGCTAGTATCTTCTACTTTGGGAAATGTGTTGTACAGATGAAAATTTAGGCAATAGGGAATAGTGACTTTGTTTCAATATTTATCGGTGATCCTTATATTATTCTGATTGTTGAATTTGTTGATATTTCTGTAATATTGTGAACAAACATTTGCTTCCTGGTTTAAGATGCAAAAATATTACACATTATCAATAGCAATTGACATATTTTCGATTTATATCAATAATTCGAAAATATTTTTTGTTATTATTTTTAATAATTATTTTATACATTTATATCAATAAAATTCGAAAGTGCCTTTTTATTTATTTATTTATCTATTTATTGCTTCGATTGAATATACACTAATTGTACATGGTTACAGTATAATAGATATATTTTCAAAGTAAAAATTCATAAATATTTCATTATTTTTTTTTTTTTATTAAAAATGTAAAAATACATTTCTGAAAAAAGAAAAAAATATATATGCATTCCTTTTCTTTTCAAAAGACTTATGGAGAATCTCAAATATGCCAAGGTATGAAAAGATGGTTTTCCAGACATTTTTTAAAGACAATTTGAATTCAACAAATGTAATTATATATAAAAAGAATTTTAAGAAAGTAGAAAAATAATCGATATACAGGTTACCCATAATGTTATTTAGTAATAACTTAAAAAAAAAAAGAAAAGAAAATTTGAAAACTATTTAATTATATAATTATTAGCTCGGGGTAGAAATTTTTAAAAAATAAATCAACCAATAAGAAACTTTGAAAGTGTTCCAGGACTTCGCAGACAAAGTCTCCCCAAAACAATATCTCTATAGTTTATGAGTAAATATATTTTATGGGTAAAATAATTTCTATTACGTAGCTTATTTTTGACAGTTAAAAAATTATCAGTACTATAATGCATTTGTTAACGAAGTCATTTAAGTTATTTTTTCCTTTTATATTGAAATCTATACTTGCAGACCATTACACAATGCCGTATAAAGACATAAAATATTAAATCGATCATTTTTACCTTTAATTTCACAAATACATTACTTATTATTCACGTCATTATCCTATCGCTTATTAATTACCCAAGTGTTCTCGCAAGAAGAAATATGCTAATCTACTTTACTCCATTTCCCATAAAAACAAAAAAAAAAGACCATCATCAAACACCAAAAAGAACAAAAAAAAAAAATTTCTAGTATTTCTCGCTCTCTCGTTGTAGATATTAAGACAGAACAAGATCACAAGAGTAAATTTTTTTTCCTCCTCCCTGCTCCAGCAAATCCAATTACATGCCATTTTTTTTTATTTCCCATTCTTTGGTTAGCTTATCACTTTTAGGATGTGACCATGGTGTAATTCCCGCAAGTGTCGCCATCGTTATCTTCAAATTCCAGACTTTCTCTCTTTGCAGGCTAATCGTAGTCTGGGTTAATTAACTCGTTTAAATGGATACGAAATTAGTTACTCGCAGATTAATCCAACGCTTCTCCTCTCCTTCCAAATAATGTCCCGCGATTTGCTCACAGGGCTCCTCTCGGCTTATTTCGTTCAGCTGGCCGACTTTTATCTCCAGCATTAATAATTGCTATAACATAAAAGGAGATAACTTGGCCCAGCAAACTTTCTGGAAAAAGCTAAGCGTTTTATAATGTCTTATTTCCATGCAGCGTTGATATTTCAGGTTGTCCTTCTCAATCAAGTTGTTTTATAAATTTAATGCAGGTTTAGAGTTATGGACAGGTTTTGTTAAATGTATCATAACCTTTGAGGGCCTGAATGGCCGAGTGCCTACCACTCAGGCACTCACAGGTTTTGGTTCAAGGTCACAGGTTTTCATTTCACAGGTTTTCGGGTTAGAGTCCGGTTTGTAGTGGTTCGTAATCCACTTTGAGCCATAAGTTCCGTTCTCATACGACTGTAGAGCGCAACGGAGTAAAGTCAGACTTTTTACCTACGGGTGCTCATTACAACAGAAACTGCCCATTGTAATACAACCATGAGTCCCATACGGATTCGTGGGCTTTTTTCTAGATGTCTACCAAATGGCATAAGAAGAAAACAGCATAATCTTTGGTGAATTACGTTGTTGCTCACAGGGCTTCTTATGCATTTTATGTGGTATTTCAGGCTGTCAAGGCTTTTAATATGAGCTTTTCCCCTCGGGCTTATAATGTAGATGCAAAACATTCTTCGGTCAAAATTCTTTTTTAAAATTAAATAAGCAGGTTTTAAGTAAATGTTGCAGAAATTTAAGAAAATTATTACTTTATAGAAACTCTTTTCAGTTTCTACAATGTGAAAAAGTCTCGATTGGAAAAAATAATACCGTGAATAACTGAGTTGAATACAGATTATGGCCAGATATGGGTTTATCAATCGTTGAAGACGTAATGACGTTAGTTAAATTCTGCAATCTGCTACTTTTAAATTAACTTTTACGAAAGCAGAATTTTCAACTTCCGGGAAATGGTGTAACAAAGTGAATATTAGAATTGAGAGGAGGCATTGTCCCAAACAAATAATTTTTCTACAAAACAACCCAGGCTACTAATTAACAAAGCAATCCCTACAATTCAAAGCCTAAACTTAAAGGAGAAAACTTGGGCTAGCACCTTTCAGGAAACAACGACGTATTAAGGCATAAAATATTAAATAGATAATTTTTACCTTTACTTTCACTAATGCATTACTTATTATTCACGTCATTATCCTATTACTTATTGATTATCCAAGTGCTTTAACAAGAAGAAATATGCTAATCTACTTTTACTCCATTTCCCATAAAAACAAAAAATAAAAACTATCATCAAACACCAAAATAGAAGAAAAATAAAAATTTCTAATAGTTTCTCGCTCTCTCGTTGTAGATATTAAGACAGAACAAGATCACAAGAGTAAATTTTTTTTCCTTCCCTGCTCCAGCAAATCCAATTACACGCCATTTTTTTTTATCTCCCATTCTTTGGTTAGTTTATCACTTTTAGGATGTGACCATGGTGTAATTCCCGCAAGTGTCGCCATCGTTATCTTCAAATTCCAGACTTTCTCTTTGCAGGCTAATCGTAGTCTGGGTTAATTAACTCGTTTAAATGGATACGAAATTAGTTACTCGCAGATTAATCCAACGCTTCTCCTCTCCTTCCAAATAATGTCCTGCGACTTGCTCGCAGGCTCCTTTCGGCTTATTTCGTTCAGCTGGCCGACTTTTATCTCCAGCATTAATAATTGCTATAACTTAAAAGGAGATAACTTGGGCCAGCAACTTTCAGGAAAAGCTAAGCGTTTTATAATGTTTTATTTTCATGCAGTGTTGATATTTCAGGTTGTCCTTCTCAATCAAATTGTTTTATAAATTTTATGCAGGTTTTAGAGTTATGGACATGTTTTGTTAAATGTATCATAACCTTTGAGGGCCTGGGTGGCCGAGTGCCTAGCGCTCTTCTGCTCGGTGTTCAGTGCCACATATTTCGGGTTCGAGTCCCGGCTTCGCCATGGAAATTTGTAGTGGTTCTTGATTACACTTTAAGCCATAGGTTCTGGTCTCATGTGACAGCAGACCATCACGGAACCAAGTCAGACTTCTACCTACGCGTGATCCATCACAACAGAAGCTGACCATTTCCCTTCAAAATGATCTTCTTTTATTAATTAATTACTTGTAAGGTTGGTAAATATGCAATTTCAATTACCATTAAAATAATTAGCAATCGTGTTTTAATTCCTATTTTGAATACTTCATTTTATTATTCTAAGGTTGTGCTTTCCACATACAATTTCTCCTCCAATTACTGACTGTGACCGAACAGAAACTAAAGAAATAAAAAAGCATATCCATTGTCCCCATAGACTTCCATCTGAATACCAATTAAGCTTCGACCCATAACATACATAACACGTATATATCATAGTTAAAAATGAACTATCGTTTCCTGCTATATAACCTTCTGCTATTAAATAAATTAAACAAAATGGTCTTCTTTTATCAATTAATTGTTTGTAAGGTTGATAAATATGCAATTCAGATAATCATTAAAATAATTAGTAATCGAGTTTTAATTCCTATTTTAAATGCTTCATTATATTTAATATACTCATTATATATTATATCAGGCTGTGCTTTTCAAATGCAATATTCTTTCTCCTACAATTACTGGTTATGATTGAATGATAATAATTATTTTATAATTATTAGCTCGTGGAAAAATTTAAAAAAAAATGAGCCAACCAATAACAAACATTGAAAGCGTTTCAGGATATCGTAGAAAATGTTTCACACAAAAGAATACCCAGATGTTTTATGTGTAAAAATATTTCTATTACATAGCTTATTTACATAATATAATACATTCGTTAATAAAAGTCATTTAAATAATTTTTTCTTTTTTATGTCAAAAACTATACTTGTAAACATCGACACAATGCCGTATTAAGGCACAAAATATTAAATAGATAATTTTTACCTTTAATTTCCCAATTACATTACTTGTTATTTACGTCATTATCCTATTACTTATTAATTACCCAACTGCTTTCGCAAGAAGAAATATGCTAATCTACTTTTACTCCATTTCCCATAAAAACAAAAACGAAAAACCATCATCAAACACCAAAATAGAACAAAAATAAAAATTTCTAGTATTTCTCGCTCTTTCGTTGTAGATATTAAGACAGAACAAGATCACAAGAGTAAATTTTTTTTTTCCTTCCCTGCTCCAGCAAATCCAATTACACGCCATTTTTTTTTTTATTTCCCATTCTTTGGTTAGCTTATCACTTTTAGGATGTGACCATGGTGTAATTCCGCAAGTGTCGCCATCGTTATCTTCAAATTCCAGACTTTCTCTCTTGCAGGCTAATCGTAGTCTGGGTTAATTAACTCGTTTAAATGGATACGAAATTAGTTACTCGCAGATTAATCCAACGCTTCTCCTCTCCTTCCGAATAATGTCATGCGACTTGCTCACTCCTCTCGGCTTATTTCGTTCAGCTGGCCGACTTTTATCTCCAACATTAATAATTGCTATAACTTAAAAGGAGATAACTTGGCCCAGCAAACTTTCTGGAAAAAGCTAAGCGTTTTATAATGTCTTATTTCCATGCACCGTTGATATTTCATGTTGTCTTTCTCAATCAAGTGCATCTTGGTTTATAATGTTAATACATGTTTTTGAGTTGTGGACAGATTTTGTTAAATGTATCATAACCTTTGAAGGCCTGAATGGCCGACTGTCTAACGCTCTGGAGCTCACAGATTTCGGTTCACAGGATTTGGTTTCAGTTCATAGGTTTACCTGTTCATCCTGTTTACAGTTCACAGGTTTCGTATTAGAGTCCGGTTTGTAGTGGTTCGTAATCCACTTTGAGCCGTAGGCCTGTCTCGTAGGACTGCAGACGATTACGAAGTCAAGTCAGACTTCTACCTACGGATGCTCCATCACAACAGAAGCTGCTTCCTTTCCCTTCAACCATGAGTCCATACGGGTACATGGGGTTGGTCTAGATGTGTACCAAGTGGGATAAGAAATAACAATAATATAATCTTTGAATCTCAGGCTTGTCATGGGAATTTTTCACCTCAGACTTATAATGATGGATGTAAAGCATTCTTCTGTTCCAAATTTGTTTTTTCAATTAAATAAGCAAGTTTTAAGTAAATGTAGCAGAAAATTAAGAAAATTATTACTTTACAGCAATTCTTTTCAGCTTGTACAATGTGAAAAAGTCTCAATTGGAAAAAATAATACCATGAATTTCTGAGATAAATACAGATTATGGCCGGATAGGGGTTTATTCGTCGTTGAAGATGTAATGGCATTAGTTAAATTCATCTATCTGCTGCTTTTAAACTAACTTTTACGAAAGCAGAATATTTAACTTCCGAAAAACGGTGCAATAAGTTTAATATGATTATTATGTTAGAATTGAGAGCAGAACACAAGCAAATCATTTACTTTATACAAAGCAAAGCAGACTATGGCTTAGTATAAACTAACTTAGTATGGAATATTAGTATGTAACTAACAAAGCAATCACTACAATTCGCAGCCTAAACTTAAAGGAGATAACTTGGGCCAGCAACTTTCTGGAAAAGCTAAGCGTTTTATAATGTCTTATTTCCATGCAGCGTCGATATTTCAGGTTATCAAGTGCAGCTTGTTTTGCAAAGTGAATGTGTGTTTTTGACCTTTGGTACAGGTTTTGTTAAGTGTATCATAATCATTGATGAAACTCAGGCGTGTCATGTGAACCGTTCACCTCAAGCTTTGAATGTTGGATTCTTCTTCTGGACTATATCTGTTTTTAAATAATTAAACTGGTTTTATAGTAATAATTTTCAGCTACATTACTTTACAGCTACTCTTTTCAGCTGTAACAACGTGAAAAAAAGTTTTGATTAGAAAAAAAAAATAATACCATGAATTACTGATTTGAATACAGATTATGGCTTATGTGGGTTTCTTCGCCGTTGAAGAAGTAATGGCTTTAGTTAAATTCTTTAATCTGCTGCTTTGAAACTTTCAAGAATGTAGAATGTTTAGCTTCCAAAAAATGGTGCAATAAATTAAATATGATTATTAAGTTTTTTTTTTTTTTTCAATTGCGTCGAGGACAGGGTCGTATTGATCATGTCCCTGTGAGCATCTCAATACAAACTAGCCTTGAAGAATGCATGTCAAGTGGGCTGTACCGACTAACGCTGTTACTCATTTAGCACTACCCAGTGGGGTGTAGCTTGAAGATATGCTTCGGACGCGAGTAACACTACCCCCACAACTATCTGCGATAATATTAGACCAGGACCTACGATTTAAAGTAGATTCCGAACCACTGCAACATCCATAGCGCCACCGGTACTAAAATCCTAAACCTGTGCATCGAGCGCCAGAGCTCTAGTCACTCGGTCATAGGGCCCCAGTTGTTGAAAAATATTAAATTACCTTTTTTAAATATACTTCTTTATTCAAATCGTAAGTAAGGATGTCAAAAACAAAATGTTTAACAAATTTATAAATAATGTGTATATAAATATATATTTTTCGGCATTTAAAAATAGATAAATTGATTTTTGAATTTATGCAATAAAAAATTATTTCCAATATTTTCAGCATTGCATAATTTATTTAAATTAATCTATAAAAAATGTCGTTACAGGAAAATACTCGTATTTTGGTAAATATTATTTTGTTGTAACATCCTTTTCAGAATATATATTTATCATTCCATTAAACTAAATACCAAATAAAATTCCGTGCATGCCTTATATGAATTTCTCCAAACTTAGGATGGCCATAAAGAAAATCTAAGGATAAATTTATAAAAATGTTTCATGTACTGGAGTTACAAGGGTTGATATTCCTCATTTTATACGCAATTAAATGCAAATGGGTATATTGGAGACTTAGGAAAGCAAATAAGGGTAGATATATATCTAGAATAAAATTCGACTTAAGATGCGACGTTGTTTATCAGAGAGACTTCTGAACTTGCTGATGTCTGTAACTCTCAAATTGGTATGTCTCCAGCATTCACTTTACACAAATACCCGCATTACAGTTTCTAAACGACCAAGGATGACTGCGTTTTTTATGTTTTATTTTTACAACCTAGCAACATATATTTTGATTCGCTCAAATAAAACACTCTCCCTATATATATATCTTGTTCAAATGTTCAATCGTTCATAAAATACATTTTATTCCTCCACTCAAGTTCAAATGCATTTCTTTTAAACTTGTAGTGGATGCCACTGGATGTTAATACAGTTTTTTTCAAATATTAATTCAGTAATTAAATTTAATTAATTTAATTTTTTTTTAGAATTAAGTTGAATGTATCTACCAATAGATGGCGCCAGATAAACTTAAAAAAGGAATGAAAATTATATATAAAAGACTTTTTGCAATATAGTGAACAAAAAAAGTAGGAATTGACTTAAAATTTTTTTTTTTATATTACTTGTTTATTTTGATAATCTTAATTTAAGTTATACTCGCTTTTTGTAAAAAATGTATGGAAGATAATCATTATTTAGTACCTTATTTGTTAATATTAATAAAACGTGTCTATGTAAATGGTAATAAAACATATACAAATAACAATATTCTACTTTCTGTTAAGCCATATGGTCCTCATTACATGAAATGTATTAATACTAAACATACAGAAATATTAAGTTTACATAAGGAAACTAATTAAAAAAATGAGAGAAATTCCTTTTTACTTAATAAAATATAAGCATTTTTGTTTTTCAAATTTTGAAGACAGAAATTGCTTTATAGCTAGCACCTCAAACAATGTTAATAAATCACATTGTTTGATGCATCAAAGGTTTAATTTAAAGGTAGCGACAAATAGCATTCGCATTCTCAAATCAAGGGAATATTAATGTTTTTTTTTTTTCTCTGTCTGGTGTTTTTTTTCCCTATTTGATATCAATGTATTTTCCCTATGAATATTAATGTTTTTCCCTGTGAATATTAATTTTTCTGGGAATATTAATCTTTTTTCCCCTGTTTTTTACCTAAATAGTTATATTAAGATGCATATTGAAATCAACTAACAGTAGAAAATTTTTAAATTAAAGCTTGACGATTTTACTTCATGTTTCTTTCATTGGGTAAAATTTTTAATTACTAAGAAAATTAACTATTTAATTAATTTTCATGAAATTATTACGAAATTTTTCAATTTCCTAAAGAGACTATCTCTTAATTTTTAAAGGTCTGGCTGATTAAGTTAACATTTCCAGTGTCAAATTCTTTCCTTTTAGGCATTAACCCGAAAGTAGGCGCATGGAGAATTAAATCATCTCACGCTTACAAAGTGAAACATCCTAGATATTGTATTTATTATAAATCATTGTAATTTCCAGTATCATTTTATCTGAAATTACAATTGAATTCATATTATCCTAGTTCAGCTCAATCGAATTTCCGTTTTAGCCCAGTTACTGAACCAAAATAAAATTTTTATGATTCATTCTGTTCAGAAAAACGTTTAAAGATTTGTCTTTCTTCTTACATTCAAATCTTAAGCAGTGCATGCTCGTTTGAAAAG
This sequence comes from Caerostris extrusa, assembly GCA_021605095.1. NCBI lineage: Eukaryota > Metazoa > Arthropoda > Arachnida > Araneae > Araneidae > Caerostris > Caerostris extrusa. The sequence goes on along the minus strand of BPLR01008047.1, from coordinate 5,254 downwards.
GGAAATAGCACAAAAGTTAGCTTTCTCTTATGTTTTTTACCCTTAAAACGGGAGGTTCGATTTGGTTTGTCGCTCTACGGTCATCTTGTGCACACTTTCGACAAAATAGACCGGGACTTACAGTTTAACGTGGATTCCGAACTACCAGCAAACATCCATGCCCTCGGCAGGATTCGAACTTGGAGACTTCGGTACCAACGGCCAGAGCACTAGCCAGTTGACCATCTGGCCGTTTAAAGAGGAAGGAGATATATTTTTCAAGAAATGGGAACTGATTACCTCTTTCTAATTCGAGACCTTCTGAGACAATCAACGAACAGGTTAACCAAAACGAGCCTTTTTACAGAGTTTAAATCATCCATTCTAAATACATGAGCAGTCCAGTTTAATCTATTGATCTTAATAAATTTTATAATATCTGGGTCTTTATAGCATTTATAAGTTTCTGCGTTTTACCGTCTTCTCCAACAATCAATTTCCCTAACACCTCCAAGAATAGCCCTTAAAATCGTCCTCTCAAATATACCACAATGGACTATCAGATAGACCTTATAGACCAAAAATAGGTCTAATAAGGGCTTTATATTACAGAATGGCCAGAATAGCCAGTTGACCATCTGGCTGTTTAAAGAGGGATGAGATATATTATTCCAAGAAATGGGAACTGATTACCTCTTTCTAATTCGAGACCTTCTCAGACAATCAACGAACAGGTTAACCAAAACGAGCCTTTTTACAGAGTTTAAATCATCCATTCTAAATACATGAGCAGTCCAGTTTAATCTATTGATCTTAATAAATTTTATAATATCTGTCTTTATAGCATTTATAAGTTTCTGCGTTTTACCGTCTTCTCCAACAATCAATTTCCCTAACACCTCCAAGAATAGCCCTTAAAATCGTCCTCTCAAATATACCCCAATGGACCTCCTCAGATCTTGCCAAATTCCATGTTTCAGAGCCATAGACCAAAATAGGTCGAATAAGGACTTTATATAACAAGAATTTAATTTTTCTGCATATGAACTGTGATTAAAACATATTTCTTAACCTATAAAAGGCCTTATTTTGCAGACACAATTCTGGTTCTTATTTAAGAAAAGTACATATATTACTATTAAAATTAATAAATTCCTTATAAATTTATATATGTTCTCCTGATTTACGTTAATTCGGTTCACCCAAGTGTTTTTGCTTATTCAAGGTTAGTTAGATCCATATTAACTCGAATAAATGAAACCCTACCGTATTTACACTTATTTTTTTTTCTTTTCTAAATGAATAGCATTCATTTTCCTGCTTATGAAGAGACTCACCGTTCTTGTTTAATATTTTTCAAGTGAGTTAAGTTTTCTTGAAGAGCATTTTATAAGTTTATTTCTTTGTTATTCGATTAGAAATGTGAATAAACGTAAATTAACCAACCAAAAATACAATCTTTGAGAATGCAATAAATGAAGTTGATATTAGAAGAAGAAATTGATCAAGTGCGTAAAGTTCAACCGAATGAAGAAATGTATTTTAGACCCAGCAATTAGAGTGACTGGAATAATTCTTAAGTAAACGTATGTTATTTCTGGATAATTAAATCACTACCAAATTGCAAACGGCGTTTAATGTTGTGAAACGAATTAGAAGAAAACTCTTTCGGGAGAATCCTGTCTAATAGCGTGCGTAACCTTTCCTTGATTAGCATTGACAACATAATATTTTTTTTTTGAGGGGGAGGGGGTGTTAGAGAAAAAAAAAAATTAAGTGCACAAGTTGAAAAACATAAATAAATTAATAGATAAGTAAAATAACATTTAGATATATAACTCATCATTTTTTAAGTAGATTGTTGTTAATATCTAGATGATTGCTACAGGTCGTAAAAAATGTTAATTAAGTTACACTCAAAATGTTACGTTAATTAAGTTACACTTAAGTCAAATACAATAAAATGAAGCCAAAAGTTTTTCTTAAATAGATGGCTGAAATAAAAGAAAATCAAGGGCACAAGTTGCAAAATATAAATAAATTCATAGATAAGTAAATTAATATTTAACTGTATAATTAATCTATTATTGAATAGATTGTACTTAATGTCTAAATCAGGGGTCTCAAAACTTTCCAGCCTGAAGGCCATACTGTTTACTCCAGTAAGTCCAGTAAGTTTACTCCAGTAGTTTCTGCCATTAACTATAATTTTTAGACTAGTCACCGAATACGCACTCTGAGCGAGCAGGTTTATATTTGATTCAGGATATATACATTCCAAACATCGATATACATACATATGCGATACTCTTTACCCCAACATAACTACCGAGAGTAACCGCGGGATGTTCACTAGTTTATAATGTTAGTGGGATTCATTTCAACTATTTGTTAGTTGTTATGCCTAAGTTAAATTTTTGCGCATTATGCTTGTCATTAAACTTTAGCTAGCAAGCAAATAAAACCGAATTTCTCATTCTGTGTTAAAAAAAAAAAAAAAAAACATAAGATATTCGCCGACGCGGGCCGGATTGATGACTGGCGAGCCGAATTTGGTCCGCGGGCGTTGTTTGGAGACCCCAGGTCTAGATGATTGCAACAGGGTGTAAAAACATTTTAATGAAGTTACACTAAGTCAAATATAATAAAATGAAACAAAATATTTTTGTTTTAATTAGAAATTATATATATATATATAATTTCTAATTAAAAAAAAATATATTTGTTTCATTCATATATATCTAAATTCATATATATCTTAAATAATGTTATAACTATAAGCAATTAATTGCATTATTTTTCAAGAAAATTTACATATAACACAAAAGTATGTATTATAAATCGATAAATAAATGTATTATAATCAATGTGGTATGTATGGTATGTATTATTATCGATCTATAATAATAACTAACATTGTTATTAATAATCTTTCCATCTGGAACAGCAGCTACTAATTAATAATACTGATATTAAAATGTTAAGAAATCCAGAATTTAACATTCTTAAATTATTCATCAGAACTCAAATTAGTATGAAATAAAAAAGAAATAGAAAATAATATTTTATGAAATAGAAAATAAGTTTCAAAGTATTGAAAATTAGTTTTTTCATTTTAAAATGAAAAAAAAAAAAATAATAATTAACTACTTTAATGCGAAATGTTTATTACGTAGAGTTTTATTTATTTATCTCTTTTAATATTAATTTTAGTATTTTTTTGTTGATTTTCAATTACGAACTACAAGAACAGATGATGAATTCCAGCTTTTAATTAAACGAAAAATATTTTTTAACGATTATGTTGGAAATTTAAAAGGGCACGAATTAAAAAATATATATACATACATTTCAGAAAACATCTTTAAATTATGGCAATTATCATGTGTCTGATTTTTATGATTAAAATATCATCCATGTAAAACTTTTTGCAGTCTATTCTAAAGAATTTTGAATATCCTCATCTTTTTTGCTTTATTCAATCTTCTTTGGAAGAAAGTATGTGAAATTTTAATTAATTCTGTTGTAATTTAAAGTTCTAAGGCGAATTCTTATTTTTTTTTTTTTCTAAAAAATGGATCTACGCTCGTTCTCCAATAAATAATACTTTAATTCTAATTTATTATTATTTTTATTATATATTATTATTTTTCATGTTGCTTTTAAATGCACTTTTTTAGAAAATCCTTTGATTTTGGTACTTTTTTCTTCATTTTTGGGGGAAGGTTAATTAAAATATTTTTCTCGAACAATACATTGATGGATGAAAATCACTTTTTCTTTTGAAATATAGAAAAAAATTAATTTAACATATTTTATTATGCAGATTATTGATGGATAAAATTTTCCCTCATGAAATTCTGTAGTTATCTTTCAAAATAATATCATATTGGAAAATAAAATTATTTTTAACTAAAATATCTATCATTTATAAATATTTATTCTGCTACACTACACTTTGGTCTGTTTGATACTTTATTATTTTTTTTACTTTTATTTATTTTCATTTTTTTATTTATTTGTATATTTTTGACCAAATGTCACTTGGCATAAACACTTCATGAACGCTCTATAAAAGTATAAAGAGAGGTAATCCCTTTCCGGGAGGTTTTGCAAGGGCAATTTTAGAAAAATATCCAGAAGAATTTCAGCACTCCACTTCACTGTTGTTACGAGACATTCACATACTCGGACACAGCTGTTATACAGTTTCCTGAGTTTTGGAAACACGAGCCTCCAGTATACGATTATTAGGAAAATATCTGGCAATTTCAGAAAAATATCCTGAAAATTCCAGCACTCAACCTCACTTTTGATACGAGACCTTTACATACTCGGACATAGCAGTTATCTAGTTTCCTGATTTCTGGAACACGAGTCTCCAGTATACAATTATTATTAAAATATCTGGCAATTTTAGAAAAATATCCTGAAAAATTCCAGCACTCAACCTCACTTTTGATACGAGACCTTTACATACTCGGACATAGCAGTTATCTAGTTTCCTGATTTCTGGGAACACGAGTCTCCAGTATACAATTATTAGGAAAATATCTTTGGCAATTTTAGAAAAATATCCTGAAAAATTCCAGCACTCAACCTCACTTTTGATACGAGACCTTTACATACTCGGACATAGCAGTTATCTAGTTTCCTGATTTCTGGAACACGAGTCTCCAGTATACAATTATTAGGAAAAATATCTGGCAATTTTAGAAAAATATCCCTGAAAAATTCCAGCACTCAACCTCACTTTTGATACGAGACCTTTACATACTCGGACATAGCAGTTATCTAGTTTCCTGATTTCTGGGAACACGAGTCTCCAGTATACAATTATTAGGAAAATATCTGGCAATTTTAGAAAAATATCCTGAAAAATTCCAGCACTCAACCTCACTTTGACACGAGACCTTTACATACTCGGACATAGCAGTTATCTAGTTTCCTGATTTCTGGGAACACGAGGCTCCAGTATACAATTATTAGAAAATATCTGGCAATTTTAGAAAAATATCCTGAAAAATTCCAGCACTCAACCTCACTTTTGATACGAGACCTTTACATACTCGGACATAGCAGTTATCTAGTTTCCTGATTTCTGGGAACACGAGTCTCCAGTATACAATTATTAGGAAAATATCTGGCAATTTTAGAAAATATCCTGAAAATTCCAGCACTCAACCTCACTTTTGATACGAGACCTTTACATACTCGGACATAGCAGTTATCTAGTTTCCTGATTTCTGGGAACACGAGTCTCCAGTATACAATT
>BPLR01008046.1:0-87450 GCA_021605095.1 Caerostris extrusa | reverse complement strand
AACATTTGCACCTACATATTGACTTTTTGCATAAAAACCTTCATAGCACTTTTTGTATACATTTATTATTCTTTTTCAACTTTCTTTGTTTTATTTTTTTGAAGTAATATGTTTTCGTTTTACGTACTACTTTAAAAAATGTAGTTTTAATAATTATAAATTGGGCATCCATAAAAGCTATATCTTCGTGGCTAAGGTTATGTGTAGATTAATGTAATCCTTCATTTTTAAAGCCAATTTCTATATTTTTATTTTATTAATTTAAATTATTTGATTTTAATCGTTTTAAAATTCTTTTGTTTCCAATCGTAGCCAGTTTTGATTTCTTCATTTTATATATTATAATAAACGTGTATAACATGGTAATAACATATGAAATATGCTTATTTAAGTAAACCCCTTAAAAGTTCTCTATATTTATTTATACCTGTCTGATACATTTCTTTCTGTCTCAATGAACTTATTTGTGTGTCTTTGAAAAAATAAACAAAAAAAAAATAATTTTTCTCATCTCTAAATGATAAAAATATTTAGACAATAAAGCAATTAAATGCCTTTTATTTTTGCAATGCTGAAATTTTCTTTATATGAGTAAATTTCTTGTTTTTAAAAAGGATTTCTAAATTATTCGCAAGTGAATAATCAAACGAACGATTTTTTTATATTCTTTAAAACTCTTTTGTTATAAACGGAATGCCACAAATGTACATACAAATTTTTTAGAATGCTAATATTAATTAACATTTCAAACATAATTTATTATTTTTAAACAGTTGTTTAATGTATTATTTTATCGACTATTATGCAAACCAAATAGTAATAAAGAATTAATTTTTAATAGAATTCACTCAGATAGACAGTAATAAGTTATGTTTCTTAAGATATTATTGAAGACATTTTCGTTTACTATGGCAATGTTTTCATGAGTCTTACGAATATTATTTAATATGATTAAATTAATTTTGTAAATTTAAAAGCTAAGTTTCAGGCTCATGAACTCCTAATAATAATATTTTGAATGATAATATAATTTCAAAAATAATTTTAGTGATTTAAGTAGAAAAGAAAAATGAATGTTGCGAAAAATTAGAGAATTATTAAATCCAGAAATTTTTAATACAATGAAACAGATAAAATCAAAACTTAGTAAATAGAAAACATTTCGCAACATCTGAAACGCGTAATTTTTAAATGATGAAATTATTCGAAGAAAATAATAAACTTTCAGTTTTTTTAAGACGTGCGAATTCAACACAAAATGAAAATTCAAAATAATAAAATAAATTCAAATTTTAAATGTAGCGGGGTCTGAGGAAAAGTATAAATCAGATGTTGAGTTTAAAAAACAATTCCGTTTGATGGATTATTTTTAGAGTCTAATGGATTAGGTGGATTATTTTTTAATGGATTAGATGGATTATTTTTTAATGGATTACATGGATTATTTTTTAATGGATTAGATGGATTATTTTTTAATGGATTAGATGGATTATTTTTTACTGGATTAGATGAATTATTTTTTTATTGGAGTAGATGGATTATTATTTAATGGATTAGATGGATTATTTTTTAATGGATTAGATGGATTATTTTTTTCAATTCATTAGATCGATTATTTTTAGAGTCTAATGTATATGGATTATTTCTTGAATCTTGATGGATTATTCTATAAATTCCCTTGTTAAATCAAAATTCACCTTACTGATTTAATATTTTTTAGGTATAAAAATTAATATTCCCAAACTTAAACCAACTATCATGAAACATGAGGAAGTAAAATAATAATATTTTTTATATATTTGAATTAAAATACTAGGAAGAATTCTCATCAAAAGACATTTATTTCCGCATATTTCTTTTTTTTTTTTTTATGTAAAAAAAATATATAAATAAATAAAAGAATAACATTTAATTACGTTCTCTTATATTTTAAAATAGCTGCATGTTGAAATTGTTTATTTTAAACATTTGGTATTCTACAAATATAAAAATCAATATAGAAAAGAAATATCTGATGGATATCAAACCGAAGGAAATCAATGTGTTTCTAAAAATACGTTTTTAATATTATAACATAAATTAAAAATAATTTTATGTTTGTTCTGCAAATATAGTAAAACTAACTAAGTAAGTCGAATTTGTATGGTTGCTTACTTAAAAGTATTCGAAAATAAAATCCAAAAAAGAAGACAACAATTTTTGTTTTGTAATCTTTTATATTAGAATATCATTGTACTGATATTCGTATTTGAATTTGAAAAAAAGAATTTAATGCTGGAAAAACTCTCTGTGAAACCTGATCTAAGCATATGTGTAAGGTTATTTAGTGTTTAGTTAAAATTATTCCTAATATTTTAAATTTACTTAAGGACTACTAAATACAAAATTCGTAAACCTTGAAAACAAAACATCATTGATATTTGCTTTTATTGCTTGGTAAATATTGCGTCGTTTTTTTATATGCGTAACTCTTTAAAAAAGGGCACACAAAAGTATTCCAAGATGCTATAATACATTTTCTAGGCTATATTTTAGAAAAATGTAAAAAAATACCTTGATTGTGTATAGTATTTTCAATTGAAATTTATTATTAATGTTTTCCACCTAAATATGTAAACATTATTCTTTTATTTCGCACAATTCAGCTTATTATTCTGCATTGTTTGATTCCCTGTAAATTAAAAAAAAAAAAAAAAATGAATATTTTTCCTTCTGATTAAAAAACTGATGTTTTCAAAGCAGAAATAAATCTGTAAATAAGATATAAAAATACTGAAACATTTCTGAAATTCTTATAAAAGAATGCCTTTCTATGTTAATAATAATATATTTATTTTATCTGTTTTCATATTTTTTAGCAAATTTTTTTATTTACATCAATCATTATATTACATGCATTCAATTTCAGAATTATATCGGGCATTCTTATTAAAAACATGAATAATAATAGTAAATACTATTAGCAATTTTTTTTGTATGATTCTTGATATTACTAACTTTCAACTTCAGAATTATATCATATATTCCTATTTAAAAATGAATAAATATAGTGAGTACTATTAGCAATTTTTACATCATTCTTTTTATTACCTATTTTCAACTTTAGAATTAGTTCTTGGTATTCTTATTTAAAAATGAATAATTATAGTGAGTACTATTAGCAACTTTTTATTTACATCATTCTTGATATTACCTACACTCAACTTCTGGTTTATACCAAGCATTCCTATTAAAAAAAGAAGAAGAATAGTGAATAGTATTAGCAATTTTTTATTTACATCATTCTTTATATTACCTAAATTCAGGTTTGTAATTATATTTGGCATTCTCAATAAAAAAAGATTAATAATAGTCAGTGCTATTAGCACATTTTTATTTACATCACCTTTGATATTATCTGTATTCTACTTCAAGATTATATCAAGCATTCTTATTAAAAATAATAATAGTGAGTACTATTAGCAACTTTTATTTACATCATTCTTGATATTACCTACACTCAACTTCTGATTTATACCAAGCATTCCTATTAAAAAAGAAGAAGAATATGAATAGTATTAGCAATTTTTTATTTACATCATTCTTTATATTACCTAAATTCAGGTTTGTAATTATATTTGGCATTCTCAATAAAAAAGATTAATAATAGTCAGTGCTATTAGCACATTTTTATTTACATCACCTTTTGATATTATCTGTATTCTACTTCAAGATTATATCAAGCATTCTTATTAAAAATAATAATAGTGAGTACTATTAGCAACTTTTTATTTACATCATTCTTTGATATTACCTACACTCAACTTCTGATTTATACCAAGCATTCCTATTAAAAAAGAAGAAGAATAGTGAATAGTATTAGCAATTTTTTTTATTTACATCATTCTTTATATTACCTAAATTCAGGTTTGTAATTATATTTGGCATTCTCAATAAAAAAGATTAATAATAGTCAGTGCTATTAGCACATTTTTATTTTACATCACCTTTGATATTATCTGTATTCTACTTCAAGATTATATCAAGCATTCTTATTAAAAAATAATAATAGTGAGTACTATTAGCAACTTTTTATTTACATCATTCTTGATATTACCTACACTCAACTTCTGATTTATACCAAGCATTCCTAAAAAAAGAAGAAGAATAGTGAATAGTATTAGCAATTTTTTATTTACATCATTCTTTATATTACCTAAATTCAGGTTTGTAATTATATTTGGCATTCTCAATAAAAAGATTAATAATAGTGAGTACTATTAGCACATTTTTTATTCACATCACCCTTGATATTATCTGTATTCTACTTCAAGATTATATCAAGCATTCTTATTAAAAAATAATAATAGTGAGTACTATTAGCAATATTTTATTTACAGCATTCTTGATATTATCTACACTCAACTTCTGATTTATACCAAGCATTCCTATTAAAAAAGAAGAAGAATAGTGAATAGTATTAGCAATTTTTTATTTACATCATTCTTTATATTACCTAAATTCAGGTTTGTAATTATATTTGGCATTCTCAATAAAAAAGATTAATAATAGTGAGTACTATTAGCACATTTTTATTCACATCATCCTTGATATTATCTGTATTCTACTTCAAGATTATATCAAGCATTCTTATTAAAAAATAATAATAGTGAGTACTATTAGCAATATTTTATTTACAGCATTCTTGATATTATCTACATTCAAGATTATATCAGACATTCTTATTAAAATATATAATAATAGCTAAGTACATAAAAATAAACTTTATCCAGCATTAATCAATTAAACTAGAAACACTGTATTATTTTCGCTGGTTCACTGCCTTTTCTATTGGATTATCAATATTTTGCATAGTTTTTAGAAAGCAGGCGAAACTTTTTTTATCCGATAAACTTTTTATCGATGCTTTCAGGAAAACTATAGTTCATCTTTCATAATTTCCTTTTCTAATCCTATTAACGGAAAGATATTCTAGAAGTTTTGCAGGAAAATATTGCGATCATATTTAAAATATTCGGAACAGAATTTGTTTGTACGTCGGTATAGTTTAGCTGAAAAAGGATTACTAATTGCAAAAAAAAATGAAAAAAAATGGATATCAGATATCTAAATTGTATGTTTTTAAAAATGTTCTTTTTCATTATATGTTACTTACCATAAAGGAAATTCTGTCTCATTAAAAATATTGTAAGTCGCTTGTCATACATATAATCCCTATTAACGAAGCTTAAAGATGTTTTAAAGTAAGTGATTTGATGAATTTATATTTATATTTTAACTATCTAAATTTTTGATATAGAAATATTGTAATTTATAAAATTTCTTTTAAGTCAATCTGCCGAAATAATCAATTTTTTTATTAGTTTTATTCCAGTTTAGAAATATGACTGGAAAAAAAATAGTTTCAAAAGACTTTGAAATATGAGTTATGTTATAGTTTAGATTTATTTATTAAATATAACTGACTCTTAAATTGTCAGTTTTGTTTAATAAAATATTATAATAATAATTAAAAAAATAAATGTAAGAAGTTATGCTAAGATTAAATTTGTACAGCTTTTTCCAAGCATTTAAAAATGTTTTGTTTCTTAAATAACTCAAAATAAAATATAATCATTGCTAGTACAACTGTATTGATTATATAAGTTATTTTAGGAATAAAATGAATTAGTCTGTTTTTCACACAATAAGGTAAAATAATAATTACTTTTAAAATGAAAAAGAACATATTATTAAAATAATTTTTTTAGTCAAATTTTATCTCCAAATGCCAACAAATCTAGTTTTGAATATTCTGATAACGATAACTACATACAATTTTTAGAATGATAGATTTTATTTTAAAAAGATAGTTTGTATCGGTTAGAATTTGAGCACATATACAATTTTCTTACATTTTATTGTTAAAGATATTTGAACTTAACAATTTTATGCATTAAAATGAAGCTTTTATAGATACATTTGAATTCAGTATTCAATATAAATACTTGTGTTTAAATATGAAGCAATAACTCCTAGTTTCATAGCGAATTAAACTAAATAAATGTTTGGCCCAAATAAATTTCAAAAGAAATTATTCAATATCATAATATAAGCACAACTGTTTAAAAAAACATAAAGGTTGAAAAAAGGAATTTTTTTTTTTACTTCATAAAGTTTTTATAAATTTCTTTTTAAAAATGTATTGAAGTTTGAATGCATGAACAAAGGCACACAATATATTAATAAAATTTCTTGTAATAAATTGATGCCTTATCTTACTTCTTTTGAAAAGCTTTGTGATTGTTGGTCTTCCGTTGATATGTTTTATCTATGCATCTTAAAGTGTTAAACTATCTGCAAAATATTTAAAATTCAATTAATTTCGTGTTTTTTAGCCAAATATAAATAATATCCAGTAAAAATATTTTTAATTCCCTCTTGTTTAAGATGACGTTTAATCATATATAAAATTTAGATAATGTGTTTCTTAAATAATGTAATTGCGCGTACTGACAAATATAGAAAAGAATTATTAGTAAATAAGTTATTTCTTCATTGTAAATTAATTCAGTACATTAAGTATAAAAAAATATTTCATGTCCAAACTTAAGTTTATGTTTAGTATTTAATAATATGCATTTTTATAGCAATAATAATGTACTTGCTGAAAAACATTTAAAGCAAAAACACACAGAACATTGATCACACCAAAGCATTGATCCTTGCAACAACCATTAAAAGGTGTTTTTTCATGCATCGGAGAATGTTTAACTTTCGAAACTGCTTTCTTTTAAGTGCTTTATGTTTACATTTATCTTTCTATTTAACCATAAAGTTATGTTTAGTAAACCATTTGGGACCTTGACCCACTGACCATAATAATTTTTTTCAATGCTACACGCAAATGAACAGTGTGCGTAAATGTCACCATATTTTATTTCTTCTTAGAACTTACAGGAGCATTAAAATAAAAAACATATTTTTTCGACAATAAAAAGAATCCAAAGCATTTAAACATTTTATTAAATTTTAAATTTGAAATCAATATTTGTACTGAAACCGAAGTAGCTTAGGAGGTTTTTAAATAAAAATATAAAGCACTATCTATAATAGTTTTAATAAAACTTGGATTCCACCAGCTAATTCGAACTTCTGATCCCTTCTGTAATCTAGTAGCTAATGTTACTTTTGAAATGAAGGCCAAAGATTTCCATTCAAAAAAAAACAGATGCTTAATATAAAATCACCATAATACATTTATAATAATCGTAATTAATATAAATATGATACTGTAATAATACATGATTTTTTATTTAGGTACTTAAAATAATTGTGAAGTGCAGATAAAACAAAATTTATTTGTTGAAAATTTGGGAAATGCAAAATATCTTTGCAGAAAATAATCTGGTGGTAATTTCTAATGGCAATCACAGATATTACGAATACTACAATAATTTATAGCAAGTATTCAAAAGAGAGGCAGATATAAAAGGCGCTTTATCTTTAGGCAATTTTATCTTTAGGGCATATAAAATAATAAAATAAAGCTCAGAATAAATCGAAATGTAATTGTTAAAAATTTGGCAAAGCACACTGGCTGTGCAACAGAAAAAAAATCTGTTTGGCTATCACGGGATATTACAAATGCTACAATAATATATGGAAAATATATTATTGTAGCATTTGTAAAAAGCATTTATTTGAGAGGCATATGAAAGGCTTTACCTTTAGGCATTTTTTTTTTACTTTTACCATTTTTTTTTTAGGCATATGAAATAATTGTAAAGCTCAGGATAATACGTAATTTAATTGTTAAAAAAATTTTACAATGCAAAATAGTTGCATAACAGAAAATAAGAGGCATATGAAACAACAGAAAATAAAATAACAGAAAATAATAGGCATATGAAAAACAACAAAAAATAAAATAACAGAAAATAATAGGCATATGAAACAACAAAAAATAAAATAACAGAAAATAAGAGGCGTATGAAACAACAGAAAATAAAAATAACAGAAAATAAGAGGCATATGAAAAACAACAGAAAATAAAAAATAACAGAAATAAGAGGTATAGAAAACGTAACAGTGGCTATGAAAGGCTTTACCTTTAGGCAATTTTTAACTTTACCGTTTTTATCTTACATATAAAATGATTATAAAGCTCAGGATAAACCGTAATTTAATTGTTGAAAATTTAGCAATGCAAAATAGCTGCGAAACAGAAAACAATCTGGTGGTAATTGCAGACATTACAGATACTACAATAATTCATTGCAAGTATTCACAAGAGAAAAGTATTTAGATAGAATTTAGAGTAAATAAAAGATAATGTTTTTCGTCTGCTTTAATGGACTCCCAGGTGGGCTATAAAATCAATGTCCTCAACCACGGGTTTGTGTTAAAGCTTAATTTATGTGATTAGTTCAGATAATTGTATTTAATGAAAAATAATGCTGTTTTGAATAATCTACAATTTAAGTGTACACTAGCAGCTTAATGTTACTTTTGAGAGAATGGCCAAGGATTTTCGTTCTAGAACTAAATGGTTAAATAAAATCCCCGTAATTTATTTACTAATAAATGTTTAAAATAACAAAATATGGTACTGTAATAATTTTTCCTTTCAGCACATAAAAAAATTGAAGGATAATTTCAAAAAAAGGTTAGTTCAAAATTTACATGTTAATAATTTCTTAGCAATGCAAAATAAATGTCCTGAAAACAATCTGGTTTATTGGCAATCACAGATATTACAATTACTACAATTATATATTACAAGTATTCACAAGAAAGGCACAGAAAAGGTTTTTTTCTTTAGGCATGTGTTATATTTCACAATTTTTATTTTTAGGCATATAAACAATCTTTTTGGCAATTTCTAGTGGCAATCACATATATTACAAATACTTTTTTAATATATTACAAGTTTTTCTGTTGGAAAAGGCATATAAAAGTCTTTTCAAATCTTTAGGGCATTTTTTTTATCTTTCACCATTTTAATCTTTAGGCATATAAAATAATTATAAAGCTCAGAATAAATAGTAATTTAATTGTTAAAAATTTGGCAGTATAAAATAACTCTGTAACAGAAAACAATATGATGGCAATTTCTTGACAATCACAGATATTACAAATACTACAATAATATATTACAAGAGAGGCATATTAAAGTCTTTATATCTTTAGTAATTTTTTTATCTTTCACCATTTTTATCTTTTAGGCATATAAAATGATTGTAAAGCTCGAGATAAATCTAAATTTAATTGTTAAAAATTTGTCAATGCAAACTTCTGTGCAACAGAAAAAAATGTTTTCAATTCGGTGGCAATCACAGATATTACAAATATTACAATAATTTATGGCAAAAATATATTCTTGTAGCATTTGTAAAAGTATTTACATGAGAGGCATATGAAAGCCTTTACCTTTAGGTATTTTTTATCTTTCACCAGTTTTGTCTTTAGGCATGTAAAATAATTATAAAGCTCAGGATAAATCGTAATTTAATTACTGAAAATTTGGCATTGCAAACTAGCTGCGTAACATAAAACAATCTGGTGGCAATCGCAGATATTTCAGATGCAACAATAATTTATTGCAAGTATTCACAAATGAGAAAAGTATTTAGATAGAATTTAGAGTAAATAAAGATAATGTTTTTTCGTCTGCTTTAATGGACTCCCAGGTGTGCTATAAAACCATGTCCTGAACCACGGGTTAGTTTAAGGCTCTTAACTTATGTGATTAGTTCAGATAATTGTATTTAATGAAACATTATACTGTTTTGAAACAATCTAGACTTTAAATGCCATGACTTAAATTTTATGCAGAGGAAGGGGAAACATGTTTAATAATCATACCAATTAATACTTTAAATAATCGTGTATTGCATTAATTATGATATTTTTAAAATACAAACGATGTTTTTTAATTTTTAATACATCAATTTATAAAAACAACATTAAATAACTTTACATTTGATTAAATGTTTTTAAATAAAATTCTGGTTCAATGTTCTTAGAATTGAAGATTTGTCCTTAAAAATATTGATGTTTATTGTTAATTTATAAGTAACGATAAAAATTATTCCAGAATTTTTATATGAGGAAACTTTTTTTTAAAATTTACTAATTAAATTATTTTTTTTTAAGAATTATAGAATTTATAAATACAGTTTTTTTCTATAAATGATTCTATTTTTTTTTAATCTCATTTATACGATTCCGTTTTTTAAATGCAAAGAATTTTCTGTTGAAGAAAAAATGTGGGCGTATTTTCAAGTTTACGATATGTATAAGAAAGTTGTCCGTTTATTTTTATTATTATTTTTAATATACTGATACCTTATGCTTTGATATTTTTTATTTACAACGGTTCTTTAAATGCTAATTTTCTTATTTTCAGAATATTGGTACAAAAAATTCGTACAAAAACACATTTAAAATAAGAAAATTTTAAAAAAGCTGGAATTGTTTTCTAAAATTTGGAATTTATAGTTCGGCTTCAACGCAATTACATATTTTTACATTTTAAACTTTAATTGAGCTATAATTAGTCGTATCTGCAAAAGATGCCAAGAAAAATTAAAACTAGATTTATTGGAAATATTCTACATAATAACATAAAAATTGTTTTCATCATTCGAGTAGACAAAAAGCCAAAATAGATATTAGTGCAAATTTTAATATAATTACATGGGCGTAGATTTTCTTTCACGACATCAGCAGTATTTTTTTAGAAAAAGAATTTTATTTATTTATTATTATTTTTTTTATCTAATAAAAACAATAACAAATCTGTCACTATCTTATGTTATATTTTAGACTAAAATAAATAAATAAATAAATCCAGAGGAAAAAAATTAAATGTTGCAGAAAAGTTCTAAGTATTGCAATTTTAAGTTAAGTAACCGCATCCTCCTACATAATGGCAATTGCGATATGTGGGATCAGAAGAAACGATCAGTCGGCCTCGAGACTCTCACTCAAGAGGAAGTACAACGCAACATGTGCTCCCGCTGAAACGGTTAGTTTACAGTCTCTCATCTCGAGGACCGCCGAATGGCGCTCTTGCTAGTGTGTAAGAGGAAACACAGTAACAATATTGATAAAACACATGCGATAATAAATGAGTAAATCACATACAAAATAAATAAACATTTTTTCTTAAGTAAAGAAATCATATTAAATTAAAGACTTATATTCATTAATTAATATGTCACAAAAAACCATTGCAACATGGAAAAATAACAATTTAAAAGATTAATTTTTCAATTCCAGAAATCAATGTTCTTCTTCATTAGATACTTGCGTGTTCCCAAAAAATTTATCTTGGTTCATCGATCACTTAAGAGAGGTGACTGGTTTTGTCTTCCTACCTAATTGTCCCAGTTTTGGAGATTTGTGAAGAATTTTTTTTCAAAAGTCTTTTCCTACTACTAATAGAAGAATATAATATTTCTATACATGAATGTATTTTTAAGTAAGAATTTGCCCATTTAAAGTTTTAATTTGATCATAAGTTCCATTCTATATTTCAATATTTTTCCTATATTTTAAATTAACTGTAGATAAGATGTTTTTACAATTATATATAACATATAGAAAATATCTACATTAGGAAATAGTTGTATGCCAGTTGAAGGATAATCATTTGTATTATTTATACACCTATGCTTTATTAAATCAAAAATTTAAAATACAAAGTTTTTAAATTAAGTTTAATGTGGAATTAAATAGATATTTGTCAGCCAAGAAATTCTCAAAAACGACTTCAAATACAGCCATATTATCATTGATAATAATACAAGCACATAATGCACATTGAAACATTATAAGCATAGTGAAGATTTTACTCCTTAGATCTGAAGATTTTATCCTTTCTCTTTGGGAAATATAGATATCCCTAAATTAGATGAATAAATGCTTACTATAATTAGTACGTACTCAAACAAAAATAAACTGCTTAAATATTAAAACACAATTTTTTTTGGTATTGTATTTTGTTTACGGAACAGATTTTAAAATTGTTTTTAAATTGTTTTGCTTTTGTTTTTAAAATGAACTTCAAATACACTTAATAATGAATGTAATATAGTTCAACTAATTGGAAAAAGTATATTTAGTCAAACAATTCCACATAAACGATTACAAATACAGCCAAATAATCATGATACATGATGCAAGTACATAATGCAAATTAAAACATTAGAAACATAATGAACATTTTATCCTTTATTTTTAGGAAATGTATATGTTCCTAAATAATCGATAAATAAATACGCTATAATTACATATTACTACGACAATATCTAAATACGGCAACTATCTAAATATTTTAAACACAATTTTTTTCTGGTATCGTATCATATATTTGAACAACAGTTTTAAGTTATTGTGATTACATACTTTTGTTTTTAAATTATTGTGTGTGTATACTTTTGTTTTGATGCTGTTGAGGATGGATACTTTTGTTTTTAAGTTGTTGATTGTATATTTTTGTTTTTAAGATAAGTTAAAATACATACAGCAATGGTGTAATACAGTAAAACTTATTGGAGAAAAAATATAATAAATATTAATAGTTTTATATTTAAATATTGCTAATATAATGATGGCTCTCAGAAGTTAAATTAATGTTTCCTGCTACAAAATGCACAGAAATAACAATACCTAAAATAATGATTTTCAAATTCATACATAGATAAATCTAAAAGGTAGTTTGAATTACCTTTTTTATTTCTTATACAATCACGTGATAGAAAATTGTTAAACTAAATCAAAATTGCATTTATTTTTCTAAAATAAAAGTTCAAACATAAAATATAAAATTAAATAAAAAACCCAAACGAAATGGTCCAAAGACTTATCAAAATTCAAATTTTACTGTCCTGTTCTTTGTTAGTCGACAAGTCAGTACATGCGATAATAATAAAAAAAAACTTCACCCACGCCATGAATAAAAAATTTGATTTCTTTAGGAATATAAACCGAACATTTGTGAGTCAGATATAAAAGAAATAAAAAATGTTTGATACACGCCGAGAGTTTCATTATTTTTTATTCCTCAAACCAACATACTACATGCGATTGCCATATCCTCAAAGAATCGACGTTAAAGCTGTTACTGACTTGATTTAACATTTTGCCCCGGTCCCAGGTCGAATCATTACCATTCGCCCCAAATTGTACCCGGCTGCTATTTTTACTTTATTATTTTTTACCCTTTGTTATCTGTTGTTGGTTGTATTTCTTCGTGAAATATTTCTCCCCACGAAGACTCCGGTAAGCGAAAAACATTAAACATTTTCCGATAATGTCTAGAACTTCCTTCTTTCTCCATCCAGTATTAGAAAATGAATGTTTTTTTTGTTCTTGTTGTTAGGCGGTTCGAATAATTATGTATGAAGACATGCCACCCGTAGATATGAAAATGACTTAGCTGTGTGTGTTTGAAGAAGAGGGCAGTGCCTTCCACCTGTTCAACCTGAACTACTCCTACATATTTCGTATCGTATGGTGAAAACCCTGAATACTCCATCGGTAGTTCTACTAATAAGACCAGATGCTGAACATCCAAACCATTGAGTTTTGGCTCTTGAAATAGTGTTACAACAAAACAGGAGAATTGAACCTCCCTAATGCTCACCAGTTGCGCATATTGCCACTGACCCACCAGTCAGTCACTTTTTTTGTCTAAATATTGCTAGTATAATAATGGTTACTAAGAAATTAAATTAATTTTTTGGAAAAAATGCATTAAATATTATAATACCTAATATAATTTTTCTTATTCATGCATCGATAAATCAACAATAGATTTTGAATTACCATTTTCATTTCTTATTACATTCACATGATGAAAATAATTGTTAAACCAAGTCATCATTGCCTTTAATGTTTAAAATAAAAAACTCACAAACACATAATATAAAATCAAATAAAAACCCAAACGAAACCCAAAGATTTATCAGAACTCAAATATCCTGTTCTTTGTTAGTCGACAAGACAGTACATACATAAAATAAAAAAAAAACCTTCACCCATGTCATGAATAAAAAATTTGATTTCTTTAGGAATACAATGCGAACATTTGTGCGTCAGATATGAAAATAAATAAATTTTTTTGATACACGCGAGAGTTCATTAATTTTTATTTCTCAAACCCACATACTACATGCGATTGCCAAATCCACAAAGAATCGATGGTAAAAGCTGTTACTGACTTGATTTAAAATTTTTGCCCCGGTCCCAGGTCGAATCATTACCATTCGCACAAAATTGTAGTTTTCCCAGCTGCTATTTTTACTTTTTCATTATTTTTTTACCCTTTCTTATCTGTTGTTGGGTGTATTTCTCCGTGAAACATTTCTCCCTACGAAGACTCCGGTAAACGAAACATTAAACATTTTCCGATAATGTCCCGAACTACCTTCTTTCTCCATCCAGTAATAGAAAATGAATGTTTTATTTTTCTTTGTTGTTGTTAGGCTGGATGAGTAATTATGTATGAAGACTTCATATAAATGCCTGCTCACCAGATCTTTTGTGGTTTTTTTTTTTTTTATTTATTCCTCAGACTTTAGTCATGGAGTTTGTGTGTCATGGAGTGCATTATTTTGTGGTGTGTTTGCAAAATTAATTAACCACGTTATTGATGGGGTGTTTAAGTAATGAACGTTCATCGATTTTGGTTTGAAGGAGGGTTTTTAAATATTTTTTTGTCAAAAAATGATTTCTTGATACAGCGTTTGTTGATCTTTCGAGTTTCATTAAAATTATTAATTATATCCAATTATCATCCATTTTAAGAGATTGTTGTTAGATGGATAATTCATTCATTATGCTTATTTTTTATGTAGACTGAAAACTGAGGAGTTGAGTGCAGAAAATAGTGCGATGACAGATTTAAGGGTTGGAATAATTTATAATAATTTTCTTAGCTGCTGAGAATTTAATTAATCTAAATTTATATTAAAAGCTGCGATTTTCATGCTTTTAGTGGAAATAAAAATATATGATACAAACTATTATTAAATAATAATAACTATTGTTTACAAATCCTTTAAAAATATATAATTTATGAAATACATTTATTTTTAATTAATTATAAATCTTTCACAAATTATTGTCAAATTATAATGAAAATATTTACATCTTTTCCATATCATTATAAAATTGTCTTTTCGCTTTTTTTGTGAATTTAATATGTAATTTTCGTTACGTAATAATTATTCAATAAATCTAGTAAAATTTTAAAAATATTGTTAGTTATTCCTAAATAAATGTCTAGAATTTCAATTAATTTCACTTGTTTTTATCATAACATAGTTAGTCCTCCTCCTCCCCTACAAATAAAAACAATTTGATTTTCTTTACACAGATGTGATCTGTATAATACATGAAATATTAAACGAAATGTTAATATATTCAGCATCAGTGCAGCACTCGTATCTAGAAGATGACTTGGCTCCGAGGCGCTGAAGGAGGAGGGCTAGTTCCTGCTGGGGAGATTTTTTGGGGAACTACCCCATTTACATATCGTAAGGAGAAAGTATATGAGAGAGTATGGAGAAAACTCCCACCAGGTAATCGAATAACAAGGAAACATGCTGAACATCACGAATGTCATCGTTTTTTTAAAACACTGTTTACAACAAAGCCGCCAGTGGATTGAACCTCAGCCCTAATGCTCACCTGAGGCGCACGTTGCCATTGAGCCACAAGTCCGGAATTTTTATATTTAAATATTGCTAATATAATGATGGCTGTAAAAATAAAATTAACTTTTTCCTGAAAAAATGCAAGAAATATTAGTTTACCTAATGTAATAATTTTTCTTATTCATGCATCGATAAATCAAAAAAGATTTTGAATTACCATTTTCTTATTTCTGATTACATTCACATGATAGAAAATAATTGTTAAACCAAGTCACCATTGCATTTATTTCTAAAAAAAAATCCCAAACACATAATATAAAAATCAAATAAAAAACCCAAACGAAACCCCAAAGATTTATCAGAACTCAAATTTTTATTGTCCTGTTCTTTGTTGGTCGACAAGACAGAACATATCAATAAAAAAAAAAATTCACCCATGCCATGAATAAAAAGTTTGATTTCTTTAGGAATACAAACCGAACATTTGTGCGTCAGATATGAAAAGAAATAAATTTTTTTGATACACGCGAGAGTTCATTAATTTTTTATTTCTCAAACCCACATACTACATGCGATTGCCAAATCCACAAAGAATCGATGGTAAAAGCTGTTACTGACTTGATTTAAATTTTGCCCCGGCCCCAGGTCGAATCATTACCATTCGCACAAAATTGTAGTTTTCCCAGCTGCTATTTTTACTTTATTATTTTTTTGCACCCTTTCTTATCTGTTGTTGGGTGTATTTCTCCGTGAAACATTTCTCCCTACAAAGACTCCGGTAAACGAAACATTAAACATTTTCCGATAATGTCCCGATCTTTCTTGTTTCTCCATTTAGTAATAGAAAATGAATGGTTTTTTTTTTCTTTTGTTGTTGTTGGATGGGATGAGTAATTATGTATGAAGACTTCATATAAATGCCTGCTCACGAGATCTTTTGTGGTTTTTTTTGTTTATTCCTCAGACTTTAGTCATGGAGTTTGTGTGTCATGGAGTGCATTATTTTGTGGTGTGTTGCAAAATTAATTAACCACGTTATTGATGGGGTGTTTAAGTAATGAACGTTCATCGATTTTATTTTGAAGGAGGGGGTTTTTTATATTTTTTTTTGTCAAAAATGATTTCTGATACAGCGTTTGCTGATGATTCGAGTTTCATTAAAATTATTAATTATCTCCAAATATCATCCATTTTAAGAGATTGTTAAGGATGGATAATTCATTCATTATGTTTACTTTTTATGTGGGTACACTTTCTGAAACTTAGGAGTTGAGTGCAGAAAATAGTGCGATGACAGATTTAAGGGTTGGAATAATTTATCATAATTTTCTTAGTTGCTGAGAATTTAATTAATCTAAATTTATATTAAAAGCTGCGATTTTCATGTTTTTAGTGGAAAGAAAAATATATTACAAACTATTATTAAATTTTACAAATATAAAATATATAATTTATGAAATACAAATATTTTTAATTAATTATAAATCTTTTACAAATTATTGTCAATAATAAAATATTTTTCTTTTCCACAAATCATTTTTTTTTTTGTGAAAATATGTAAACGTAATAAATTCAATAAATCTAGTAAAATTTTTTAGTTAGTTTTTAAATAAATGTCTAAATTTCATAATTTCACTTGTTTTCAAAACATAGTTAGTCTTTCCCCTACATATAAAAACAATTTTGATTTTCCTTACACAGATGATCTGTATAATACATTATTAAACAAATATTTTCAGTGCAGCATTGTATAAGAAATTTTGGCTCCGAGGCGCTGATGCAGTGTATTCCTGCTGGGGAGATTTTTTGGGAACTACCCTCTTCGTAAAGTTTTATGAGAAGTATGGAGAAAACTTAATTAATAACGGGGAAACATCTGAAATCACGAATGTCATGTTTAAAATTTTACAACAAAGCCGCCAGTGGATTGAACCTCAGCCCTAATGCTACCTGATGATGATGGTTTTTATATTTAAATATTGCTAATGATAATGATGGCTGAAGAAATAAAATTTTTTTCTGAAAAAAATGCAAGAAATAATAGTTTATCTAATGTAATAATTTTCAGATTCATGAATCGATAAATCAAAAAGATAATTTGAATTACCTTTGATCTTTTTTGTATACAATCAAATGATAGTTATTGTTAAATCAAGTCATTATTGCATTTATTTTCTGAAATAAAAATCCCAAACACATAATATAAAATTAAATAAAAACCCAAACGAAACCCCAAACATTTATCAAAATTCAAATTTTTACTGTCCTGTTCTTTGTTAGTCGACAAGACAGTACAAAGCAATCAAAAAAAAAGTTCACCCATGCCATGAATAAAAAATTTGATTTCCTTAGGAATATAAACCGAACATGTGTACGTTAGTTATGAAAAGGAATAAAATTTTTGATACACGCGAGAGTTCATTAGTTTTTTATTCCTTAAAACCACATACTAGATGCGATTGCCATATCCCAAAAGAATCAATGGTAAAAATCTGTTACTGACTTGATTTAACATTTTGCCCCGGTCCCAGGTAGAATCATTACCATTCGCCCAAAATTGTAGTTTTCCAGCTGCTATTTTTACTTGATTATTTTTCACCCTTTCTTATCTGTTGTTGGGAGTATTTCTCCGTGAAACATTTCTCCCTACGAAGACTCCGGTAAACGAAACATTAAACATTTTTCCCATAATGTCCCGAACTTCCTTCTTTCTCCATCCAGTATTAGAAAATGAATGATTTTTTTTTTTTTGTTGTAAAGCGGGATGAATATTTATGTATGAAGACTTGCCACCCGTAGGTATAAATCTGACTTGGCTGTGTAGGTTTGAAATAAGAGGGCAGTGCATTCTTTGACGATTTTAGGCTGAACTATTCCGCATTTACACATCGTATGGGTAAAACCCGGAAAACTCCCACCGGGTATTCCGACTAACGGGGTAAGACGTTGAACATCCCAAACGCCATTGAGTCTCCTCGTCTTTTGAAACAGTGTATACAACAAAACAGCCAGAGAATTGAACCTCAGCTCTAATGTTCCCAGCGGTCACCTTGCCACTGAGTCACCAGTCTGGTAGTTTTATACTTAAGTATTGCTAGTGTAATGATGGTTCTAAGAAATTAAATTAATTTTTTGGAAGAAAAAATGGAAATAACACAATACCTAGTATAATGATTTTCAGATTCATGCATCTATAAATGAACGACAGATTCTGATGCACTTTTTTTTTTTTGGAGGAATACTTATATATGATATAAAATTGTTAAACCAAGTCATCATAGCATTTAAGTTTAAAAATAAAAATCCCAAACACATACTATAAAATCAAATAAAAACCCAAACTAAACCCCAAAGACTTATCAAAATTCAAATATCCTGTTCTTTGTTAGTCGACAAGACAGTACATATCAGTAAAAAAAAAAAAAAACCTTCACCCATGTCATGAATAAAAAATTTGATGTCTTTAGGAATACAATGCGAACATTTGTGCGTCATATATGAAAAGAAATAAATTTTTTTGATACACGCGAGAGTTCATTATTTTTTATTTCTCAAACCCACATACTACATGCGATTGCCATATCCACAAAGAATCGATGGTAAAAAGCTGTTACTGACTTGATTTAAAATTTTGCCCCGGTCCCAGGTCGAATCATTACCATTCGTACAAAATTGTAGTTTTCCCATCTGCTATTTTTACTTTATTATTTTTTTTACTCTTTCTTATCTGTTGTTGGGTGTATTTCTCCGTGTAACGTTTCTCCCTACGAAGACTCCGGTAAACGAAACATTAAACATTTTCCGATAATGTCCCGAACTACCTTCTTTCTCCATCCAGTATTAGAAAATGAATGTTTTTTTTTTTCTTTGTTGTTGTTAGGCTGGATGAGTAATTATGTATGAAGACTTCATATAAATGCCTGCTCACGAGATCTTTTGTGGTATTTTTTTGTTATTCCTCAGACTTTAGTGATGGAGTTTGTGTGTCATGGAGTGCATTATTTTGGGGTGTGTTGCAAAATTAATTAACCACGTTATTGATGGGGTTTTAAGTAATGAACGTTCATCGATTTTGGTTTGAAGGAGGTTTTTTTAAATATTTTTTTGTCAAAAAATGATTTTCTTGTACAGCGTTTGCTGATCTTTCGAGTTTCATTAAAATTATTAATTATCTCCAATTATCATCCATTTTAAGAGATTGTTGTTAGATGGATAATTCATTCATTATGCTTATTTTTTATGCAGACTGAAAACTGAGGAGTTGAGTGCAGAAAATAGTGCGATGACAGATTTAAGGGTTGGAATAATTTATAATAATTTTCTTAGTTGCTGAGAATTTAATTAATCTAAATTTATATTAAAAGCTGCGATTTTCATGCTTTTAGTGGAAATAAAAATATATTACAAACTATTATTAAATATTAATAACTATTGTTTACAAATCCTTTATAAAATATATCATTTATGAAATACATTTATTTTTAATTAATTATAAATCTTTTACAAATTATTGTCAAATTATAATGAAAATATGTACATCATTTCCATATCATTATAAAATTGTCTTTCGCTAATTTTTTTGTGAATTTAATATGTAATTTTCGTTACGTAATAATTATTCAATAAATCTAGTAAAATTTTAAAAATATTGTTAGTTATTCCTAAATAAATGTCTAGAATTTTAATTGATTTCACTTGTTTTTTATCATAACATAGTTAGTCCTCCTCCTCCCCTACAAATAAAAACAATTTGATTTTCTTTACACAGATGTGATCTGTATAATACATGAAATATTAAACGAAATGTTAATATATTCAGCATCAGTGCAGCACTCGTATCTAGAAGACTGACTTGGCTCCGAGGCGCTGAAGGAGGAGTGTAGTTCCTGCTGGGGAGATTTTTTTGGGGAACTACCCCGCATTTACATATCTTAAGGGAGAAAGTATATGAGAGAGTATGGAGAAAACTCCCACCAGGTAATCCAAATAACGAGGAAACATGCTGAACATCACGAATGTCATCGTTTTTTAAAACACTGTTTACAACAAAGCCGCCAGTGGATTGAACCTCAGCCCTGATGCTCACCTGAGGCGCACGTTGCCATTGAGCCACAAGTCCGGAATTTTTATATTTAAATATTGCTAATATAATGATGGTTGTAAGAAATAAAATTAACTTTTTTCGGGATAAAATGCAAGAAATAATAGTTTATCTAATGTAATGAATTTCAGGTTCATGCATCGATAAATCAAAAGATAATTTGAATTACCTTTTCTATTTCTGATACAATCACATGATAGAAAATTATTGTTAAACCAAGTCATTATTGCATTTATTTCCTAAATAAAAATCCCAAGCACATAATATAAAAATTAAATAAAAACCTCAACGAAACCCCAAAGATTTATCAAAATTCAAATTTTTACTGACCTGTCCTTTGTTAGTCGACAAGACAGTACTTAGCAATAAAAAAAAAAATTCACCCATGCCATGAATAAAAAATTTGATTTCTTTAGGAATATAAACCGAACATGTGTATGTCAGATATGAAAAGGAATAAAATTTTTTGATACACGAGAGTTCATTAGTTTTTTATTCCTCAAACCCACATACTAGATGCGATTGCCATACCCCCAAAGAATCGATGGTAAAAAGCTGTTACTGACTTGATTTAACATTTTGCTCGGTCCCAGGTCGAATCATTACCATTCGCCCAAAATTGTAGTTCCCCAGCTGCTATTTTTACTTTATTATTTTTTTTTACCCTTTCTTATCGGTTGTTGGGTGTATTTCTCCGTGAAACATTTCTCCCCACGAAGACTCCGGTAAACGAAACATTAAACATTTTCCGATAATGTCCCGAACTTTCTTGTTTCTCCATTTAGTATTAGAAATAAATGATTTTTTTTTTTTTTCGTTGTTGTTAGGTGGGGAAGGAGTCATTATGTATGTAGACTTCATATAAATGCCTGCTCACGAGATCTTTTGTGATATTTTTTTGTTATTCCTCAGACTTTAGTTATTGAGTTTGTGTGTCATGGAGTGCATTATTTTGGGGTGTGTTGCAAAATTAATTAACCACGTTATTGATGGGGTGTTTAAGTAATGAACGTTCATCGATTTTAGTTTGAAGGAGAGGGTTTTTATATTTTTTTTGTCAAAAAATGATTTCTGATACAGCGTTTGCTGATGTTTCGAGTTTCATTAAAATTATTAATTATCTCCAATTATCATCCATTTTAAGAGATTGTTGCAAGGATGGATAATTCATTCATTATGTTTACTTTTATGTGGGTACACTTTCTGGAAACTTAGGAGTTGAGTGTAACAAATAGTGCGATGACAGATTTAAGGGTTGGAATAATTTATCTTAACTTTCTTAGTTGCTAAGAATATAATTAATCTAAATTTAAATTAATTGCTGCGAGATGCATGTTTTTAGTGGAAAGAAAAATGTTTTACGAACTACTATTAAATTTTAATAATAAATATTGTTAACAAATCAATATAAAATAATAATAAAATATTTTTTAACAAATCATTTTTAAATGAAAATAAATATATATCTTTTGTAGATTTTTATCAAATTATAACGGAAATATGTAGGTCTTTCCCATATCCTGACAAGATTGTCATTTGGCAATATTTTTGTGAATTGTATAAGAAATTTTCTTTATGCAGTAAATATTGAATAAATCTTGTAAAGTTTTAAGAATATTGTTAGTTATTTCTAAATAACTGTTTAAAATTTCAATTGCTTTCCCTTGCTACTATAATGATGGTTCTAATTTATAATGATGATTGACATTTTCCTGAAAAAATGCAGGAGATAACAGAATATCTAATATAATAATTTTCAGATTCATGAATCGATAAATCAAAAAGATAGTTTAATTACCTTTGATCATTTGTTTGTATAAGAAATAAAAAAGTTATTGTTACATCAGGTCAGCATTGCATTTATTTTCTGAAATAAAAATCCCAAACACATATTATAAAAACAAATAAACACCCAAACGAAACCCCAAAGTCTTATCAAAATTCACATTTTTACTGTCCTGTTCTTTGTTAGTCGACAAGACAGTACATAGCAATCAAGATAAAAAAAGTTCACCCATGCCATGAAAAAAATTTGATTCCTTTGGGAATATAAATCGAACATTTGTACGTTAGTTATGAAAAGAAATAAAATTTTTGATACACGCGAGTTCATTAGTTTTTATTCCTTAAAACCACATACTACAAGCGATTGCCATATCCACAAAGAATCGATGGTAAAAAGCTCGTTACTGACTTGATTTAACATTTTGCCCCGGTCCCAGGTCGAATCATTACAATTCGCCCAAAATTGTAGTTTTCCCAGCTGCTATTTTTACTTTATTATTTTTTTTACCCTTTCTTATCTGTTGTTGGGTGTATTTCTCCGTGTAACATTTCTCCCTACGAAGACTCCGGTAAACGAAACATTAAACATTTTCCGATAATGTCCCGATCTTTTCTTTCTCCATCCAGTAATAGAAAATGAATGGTTTATTTTTTCTTTGTTGTTGTTAGGCGGAATGAGTAATTATGTATGAAGACTTCATATAAATGTCTGCTCACGAGATCTTTTGTGGTATTTTTTTGTTATTCTTAGACTTTAGTGATGGAGTTTGTGTGTCATGGAGTGCATTATTTTGTGGTGTGTTGCAAAATTAATTAACCACGTTATTGATGGGGTTCTTAAGTAATGAACGTTCATCGATTTTGGTTTGAAGGAGGTTTTTTTAAATATTTTTTTGTCAAAAAATGATTTCTTGATACAGCGTTTGCTGATGTTTCGAGTTTCATTAAAATTATTAATTATCTCCAATTATCATCCATTTTAAGAGATTGTTGCAAGGATGGATAATTCATTCATTATGCTTATTTTTATGTGTAGACTGAAAACTGAGGAGTTGAGTGCAAAAAAAATAGTGCGATGACAGATTTAAGGGTTGGAATAATTTATCTTAATTTTCTTAGTTGCTAAGAATTTAATTAATCTAAATTTATATTAAAAGCTGCGATTTTCATGCTTTTAGTGGAAATAAAAATATAATAAACTAGAAAATAATATGTTACAAACTACTATATAAAATATATAATTTATGAAATACATTTATTTTAATTAATTATAAATCTTTTACAAATTATAAAATTATAATGAAAAATGTATCTTTTTATAACAATAAAATTGTCTTTCGCTATTTTTCTGAAATTTAATAAGTAATTTTCGTTACGTAATAATATTCAATAAATCTAGTAAAATTTTAAAAATATTGTTAGATTTCCTTAAATGTCTAAATTTTAATTAATTTCACTTGTTTTTATCATAACATAGTTAGTCCTCCTCCCCCTACAAATAAAAACAATTTGATTTTCTTTAAGATGTGATCTGTATAATACATGAAATATTAAACGAAATGTTTTTTCAGCATCAGTGCAGCACCCGTATCTAGAAATTTTTTTTTATGCAGCTAAATATTGAATTTTTTTGGGGAATCCCCGCATTTACATATCGTAAGGGAGAAAGTATTGAGAGAGTATGGAGAATATAATGTATAGTGCTGAACATCACGAATGTCATCGTTTTTTAAAACACTGTTTAAACAAAGCCGCCAGTGGATTGAACTCAGCCCTAATGCTCACCTGACGCTTGCCATTGAGCCACAAGTGATGATATTTAAATATTATAATGATGATTGACATTTAAAATCCTTTTCGAAAAATGCAGGAGATAACAGTTTATCTAATGTAATAATTTTCAGGTTCATGCATCGATAAATCAAAAAGATAATTTAATTACCTTTTCTTATTTTGATACAAGAAATGAAGAAAATTATTGTTAAATCAAGTCATTATTGCATTTATTTTCTAAATAAAAATCCCAAACACATAATATAAAATTAAATAAAAACCCAAACGAAACCCCAAAGATCTTATCAAAATTTAAATTTTTACTGTCCTGCTCTTTTTTAGTCGACAAGACAGTACAAAGCAATCAAGATAAAAAAGTTCACCCATTCCATGAATAAAAAATTTGATTCCTTTGGGAATATAAACCGAACGTTTGTACGTCAGTTATGAAAAGAAATAAAATTTTTGATACACACGAGAGTTCATTAGTTTTTTATTCCTCAAACCCACATACTAGATGCGATTGCCATACCCCAAAAAATCGATGGTAAAAGGCTGTTACTGACTTGATTTAACATTTTGCCCCGGCCCCAGGTCGAATCATTACCATTCGCCCAAAATTGTAGTTCTCCCAGCTGCTATTTTTACTTTATTATTTTTTTACCCTTTCTTATCGGTTGTTGGGTGTATTTCTCCATGAAACATTTCTCCCCACGAAGACTCCGGTAAACGAAACATTAAACATTTTCCGATAATGTCCCGAACTTTCTTGTTTCTCCATTTAGTATTGAAAGAAATGATTTTTTTTTTTTCGTTGTTGTTAGACGGGAGGAGTCATTATGTATGTAGACTTCATATAAATTCCTGCTCACGAGATCTTTTGTGGTATTTTTTTGTTATTCCTCAGACTTTAGTGATGGAGTTTGTGTGTCATGGAGTGCATTATTTTGTGGTGTGTTGCAAAATTAATTAACCACGTTATTGATGGGGTGTTTAAGTAATGAACGTTCACGAATTTGGTTTGAAGGAGAGGGGTTTTTTTAAATATTTTTTTTTTTTGTCAAAAATGATTTTCTGGTACAGCGTTTGCTGATGTTTCGAGTTTCATTAAAATTATTAATTATCTCCAATTATCATCCATTTTAAGAGATTGTTGCAAAGATGGATAATTCATTCATTATGTTTACTTTTATGTGTGTACACTTTCTGGAAACTTAGGAGTTGAGTGTAACAAATATTGCGATGACAGATTTAAGGGTTGGAATAATTTATCTTAACTTTCTTAGTTGCTAAGAATATAATTAATCTAAATTTAAATTAATTGCTGCGAGATGCATGTTTTTAGTGGAAAGAAAAAAATTTGTGGCGAACTACTATTAAATTTTAATAATAAATATTGTTAACAAATCAATATAAAATAATAATAATAATATTTTTTAACAAATCATTTTCAAATGAAAATAAATATATATCTTTTGTAGATTTTTATCAAATTATAACGGAAATATGTAGGTCTGTCCCATATCCTGATAAGATTGTCATTTGGCAATATTTTTTGTGGATTGTATAAGAAATTTTCTTTATGCAGTAAATATTGAATAAATCTTGTAAAGTTTAAGAATATTGTTAGTTATTTCTAAATAACTGTTTAAAATTTCAATTGCTTTCCCTTGCTACTATAATGATGGTTCTAATTTATAATGATGATTCACATTTTCCTGAAAAATGCAGGAGATAACAGAATATCTAATAGAATAATTTTCAGATTCATGAATCGATAAATCAAAAAGATAGTTTAATTACCTTTTTCATTTCTTTGTATAAAACAAATGATCAAAAGTTATTGTTACATCAAGTCAGCATTGAATTTATTTTCTGAAATAAAAATCCCAAACACATATTATAAAATCAAATAAACTCCCAAACGAAACCCCAAAGACTTATCAAAATTCACATTTTTACTGTCCTGTTCTTTGTTAGTCGACAAGACAGTACAAAGCAATAATAATATAAAAAAGTTTACCCATGCCATGAATAAAAAATTTGATTCCTTTGGGAATGTAAATCGAACATTAGTACGCTAGTTATGAAAAGAAATACAATTTTTTGATACACGCGAGAGTTCATTAGTTTTTTATTCCTCAAAACCACATACTACATGCGATTGCCATATACACAAAGAATAGATGGTAAAAATCTGCTACTGACTTGATTTAACATTTTTGCCCTGATCCAGTTCGAATCATTACCATTCGCCGAAAATTGTAGTTTTCCCAGCTGCTATTTTTACTTTATTTATTTTTTTTTACCCTTTCTTATCTGTTGTTGGGTGTATTTCTCCATGAAACATTTCTCCCTACGAAGACTTCCGGTAAACTAAACATTAAACATTTTCCGGTAATGTCCCGAACTTGCTTCTTTCTCCATCCAGTACTAGAAAATGAATGTTGTTGTTTTTTTTTGTTGTTAGGTGGGATGAGTAATTATGTATGAAGAATGTCCTCCCCTGTAGGTATAAATCTGATTTGACTCTGTGTCTTTGAAGAAGGAGGGCTGTGTCTTATTCGACGACTTTTTAGGGCTGAACTACTCCCATTTAAACATCGTATGGGAAAACCAGAAAAATCCCATCTGGTATTCTAACTAACGAAACAAGAAGCTGAACATACCAAACGCCATGGAATCTCCTCGTCTTTTGGAACAGTGTCAATAACAAAGCCGCCAGCGAATTGAACGTCTGCCGTAATACTCACCAGCGATGCACCTTGCCACTGATTCACGATTCGGGTAGTTATATATTTAAGTAGTACTAGTATAATGTTGGTTCTAAAGAAAGAAGATTAATTTTTTTGGGAAAAAATGCAGGAAATAACACAATACCTGATATAATGATTTTCATATTCAGGCATCGATAAATGAACGATAGATTTTGAATTATCATTTTTATTTCTTATACAATCACAAGATAGAAAATTATTGTTAAACCAAGTCATCATTGCATTTATGTACCAAAATAAAAATCCCAAAACATAATATAAAATCAAATAAAAACCCAAACGAAACCCCAAAGACTTATCAAAATTCAAATTTTTACTGTACTGTTCTTTGTTAGTCGACAAGATAGTACAATGTTAGGTCGACAGTAAAAAAAAAGTTCACCCATGTCATGAATAAAAAATTTGGTTTCTTTAGGAATATAAATAAAAATAAATATAATAAAATAAGAAAATAATAAAATTTTTTGATACACGCGAGAGTTCATTATTTTTTATTCCTCAGCCCACATACTACATGCGATTGCCATATCCGCACAGAATCGATGGTAAAAAGCTGTTACTGACTTGATTTAACATTTTGCCCCGGTTCCAGGTCGTATCATTACCATTCGCCCAAAATTGTAGTTTTCCCAGCTGCTATTTTTACTTTATTTTTTTTACCCTTTCTTATCTATTGTTGTGTATTTCTCCGTTTTCTTTTCTTGTTGTTTGTTAGGCAGTATGAGCAATTATGTATGAAGACTTTTCACCAGTAGGTATAAAATATGATTTAGCTCCGTGTCTTTGAAGAAGGAGTACTGTTGTTCCGGAACGACTAATATGGTGAACTACACCGAATTTATACATCATGTGGAGATAAGACTTGGTATTAAGACTAACGAGGCAAGAATCTGAACATTGCAAACGCCATCGAGTGTCCTCGTCTTTTGAGACAGTGTCTACAACAAAGCCGCCAACAGATTGAACCTTAGCCCTAATGCTCACCAGCGGCCACCTTGACACTGATTCACTAGTCGGGTAGTTTTATATTTAGTATTGCCAGTATAATGATGGTTCCAAGAAATTAAATTAAGTTTATTGGGAAAAAATGCAGGAAATAACACATTACCTAATATAATGATTTTCAGATTCATGCATCGATACATGAATAAGATATTTTTTGAATTATCATTTTTATTTATTATTTTTATTTCTTATACAATCACATGATATAAAATTGTTGTTAAACCAAGTCATCATTCCTTTTATGTTTTAAAATAAAAATCCAAACACATATTATAAAATTAATTAAAAACATCTAATGCAAAACTCCAAAGACTTATCAAAATTCAAATTTTTACTGTGCTATTCTTTGTTAGTCGACAAAATAGTACATGTTATCGAAAAAAAATGTTCACACATGTCATGAATAAAAATTTGATTTCTTTTGGAATATAAACCGAACATTTGTATAATAAAATAAAAAAAGAAATAAAAAATTTTTGATACACGCGAGCTCATTATTTTTTTCCCTCAAACATACATATTACATGCGATTGCCATATCCACAGAATCCATGGTAAAAATCTGTTACTGACTTGATTTAACATTTTGTCCCTGTCCCAGTTCGAATCATTACCATTCGCCCAAAATTGTAGTTTTCGCCGCTGCTATTTTTTTATAATTTTTTTTACCCTTTTTTCTTTTTTTTTTCTCCGTAAAACATTTCTTAAGACTCAAAACATTTTGATGCATTTCTTTTTTTCTCCAATCAGTTTTAAATGTTTTTTTTGTTGTTAGGCGGGATGAGTAATTATGTATGAAAACTTTTCACCAGTAGGTATAAATATGACTTTGGCTCCGTGGCTTTGAAGAAGGAGGGCTGTACCTTCCGAACGACTCTTTTGGTGAACTACACCGAATTTATACATCGTATGGGTGAAATCTGATAAGACTTGGTATTAAGACTAATCACGAGGCAAGAATGCTGAACATCCCAAACGTTATCTAGTCTCCTCATCTATTGAAACAATGTCTACAACAAAGCCGCCAGCAGATTGAACCTCAGCCCTAATGCTCACCAGCGCCACCTTGAACACTGATTTATGAGTCGGGTAGTTTTATATTTTAGTATTGCATATATAAAGATGGTTTCAAGAAATTAAATTTATTTTATTGGGAAAAATGCAGGAAATAACACAATACCTAATATAATGATTTTCAGATTCAATCGAATTCATGCATTGATAAATTGAAAAGATCATTTTGAATTATTATTTTTATTTCTTATACAATCACATGATATAAATTATTGCTCAACCAAGTCATCATTGCATTTGGTTTCTAAAATAAAGAATCCCAAACACATATTATAAAATTAAATAAAAACCTAAACTAAACCCCAAGAACTTTTCAAAATTCAAATTTTACTGTCCTGTTCTTTGTTAGTCGACAAGACAGTACATAGCAATAAAAAATTCAAACATGTCAAGCCATGAATAAAAATTTGATTTCTTTAGGAATATAAACCGAACATTTGTTGTACGTCACATATGAAAAAAATAAAATATTTTTGATACACGCGAGAGTTCATTAGTTTTTTATTCCTCAAACCCACATATTACATGCGATTGCCATATCCACAAAGGAATCGATGGTAAAAATCTGTTACTGACTTGATTTAACATTTTGCGCCGGTCCCATGGTCGAATCGTTACCATTCGTCCAAAATTGTAGTTTTCCCAGCTGCTATTTTTACTTTATTATTATTATTTTTTTTACCCTTTCTTATCTGTTGTTGGGTGTATTTCTCTGTGAAACATTTCTCCCCACGAAGACTCCGGTAAACGAAACATTAAACATTTTCCGATAATGTCCCGATCTTCTTTCTTTCTCCATCCAGTATTAGACAATGAATGATTTTTTTGTTGTTGTTGTTGTTTTTAGGCGTGATGAGTAATTTTGTATGAAGATTTGCCACTCGTAGGTATAAATCTGACTTGTCTCCGTGTCTTTAAAGAAGGAGGGCTGTGCTTTCCGGAACAACTTTCAGGGTGAACTACCCCTCGTTCACACATCGTATGGGAAAAACCCACAAAATCCCACCGGGTATTCCAACTAACGAGGCAAGAAACTGAGCATCTCAAATGCCATCGAGTCCAACGTCTTTTGAAACAGTGTCTACAACAAAACCGTCAGCAGATTGAACCTAAATCATAATGCACGCCAGCGGGGCGTGTTGCCACTATTTCCACGAGTCGGGTAGTTTTATACTTAAGTATTGCTAGTATAATGACGGTTCTACGAGATTAAATTAATATTTTCCTGAAAAAGATGCAAGCAATACTAGACTACTTAACATAATAATTTTCAGATTCATGTATCAATAAATGAACGATAAATTTTGAATTACCAATTTTATTTCTTACAATAACATGATAGAAAATTATTGTTAAAAACAATTTCATCATTACCTTTATTTTACAAAATAAAAATCCCAAACATATAATATAAAATCATATAAAAACATCAACCAAACCCCAAAGACTTAAGACTTATCAAAATTCAAATTCTTACAATCCTGCTCTTTGTTAGTCGACAAGACAATAATAAAAAAAAGTTCACCAAAGCTATGAATAAAAAATTTGATTTCTTTTAGTAATATAAAACCGAAAATTTGTACGTCAAATATGAAAAGAAATAAAATTTTTGATACACACGACAGTTCATTAGTTTTTATTCCTCAAACCCACATACTACATGCGATTGCCATATCCACAAAGAATAGATGGTAAAAGCTGTTACTGACTTGATTTAATATTTTGCACCGGTCCCAGGTCGAATCATTACCATTCGCCCAAAATTGTAGTTTTCCCAGCTGCTATTTTTATTTTATTATTTTTTTTTCACCCTTTCTTATCTGTTGTTGGGTGTATTTCTCCATGAAACATTTCTGCCTACGAAGACTCCGGTAAACGAAACATTAAACATTTTCCGATAATGTCAAGAACTTCCTTCTTTCTCCATCCAGTATTAGAAAATGGATGTTGTTTTTTGTTGTTGTTGTTGGGTGGGATGAGTTATTATGTATGAAGGCTTCATATAAATGCCTGCTCACGAGATCTTTTGTGGTATTTTTTTTTTTCCTCAGATTTAAGTTATGTAGTTTGTGTGTCATGGAGTGCATTATTTTGGGGGGTGTTGCAAAATTAATTAACCGCGTTATTGATGGAGTGTTTAAGTAATGAACGTTCGTCGATTTTGGTTTGAAGGAGGGTTTTTTTTTTTTTTTTTTTGTCAAAAAATGATTTCTAGTACAGCGTTTGCTGATGTTTCGGGTTTCATTAAAATTATTAATTATCTCCAATTATCATCCATTTTAAGAGATTATTGTAAGGATGGCTAATTCATTCATTATGTTTATTTTTTATGTGGACTGAAAACTTAGGTGGTGAGAGCAGTTAATATTGCGATGACAGATTTAAGGGTTGGAATAATTTATCTTAAATTTTATCAGTTGCTGAATTAATTTATGTAAATATAAATTAATAGCTGTGAGATGCATATTTTTAGTTGGAATAATAAATATATTACAACTATTATTACATTATAATAATAAATATTGTTAACAAATCATTATAAAATAATAATAAAATATATTTTGTATAAATCATTATTAAATAAAAATAAATGTTTATCTTTTACAAATTATTATCAAACTATAACTAAAATTTGTACATTAAACATATCATAATAAAATTCTCATTTGCCAAATTTTTGTGTGTGAATTTTATAAGAAATTTTCATTATGTAATAAATTTTGAATAAATCCAGTAAAGTTTTGTGAATATTGTTAAGTATCCCTAAATAGATGTTTAGAATTTCAATTGCTTTCACTTGTGTTTATTATAACACAGTTATTCCACCTCCTCATCCCTTTCCCCACAAATAAAAATGATTTGATTTGCTTGATCAGATGGTAGTCTGTATAATACATGAAATATACAAAAGAAATGTTGAAAAATTCCATAACAGTACAGTAATTTTTTTTTTCATTATTTGTTCCTCAATTACAAATGATTTACCGAATTTATTATTTGTAGAAATAAAAAAAATATGAATGTTTGGTAACTGGCATAACTCGCCAAATTGCTATTGCTATTTTTAATGATGGTTCTAAGAAATTAAATTATTTCTTTGGGAATAAATGCAGGAAATGAAACAATACCTAATATAATGATTTTCAGATTCATGCCTCGATAAATCAACGAGAGATGTTGATTTCCATTTTTTTATTTCTGGAAGAATATTAAATATGATAGAAAATTATTGTTAAACCAAGTCATCATTGCGTTTATGTTCTAAAATAAAAATCCCAAACATATAATATAAAATTAAATAAAAACCCAAACGAAACCCCAAAGACTTATCAAAATTCAAATCTTTACCGTCCTGTTCTTTGTTAGTCGACAAGACGGTACATGGCAATCAAAATAAAAAAAAAAGCTTCACCCATGCCCCGAATAAAAAATTTGATTTCTTTAGGAATATAAACCGAACATGTGTACGTCAGATATGAAAAGAAATAAAAATTTTTGATACACGCGAGTTCATTAGTTTTTTCTTCCCCAAACCCACATACTGCATGCGATTGCCATATGCACAAAGAATCGATGGTAAAAAGCTCTTACTGACTTGATTTAACATTTCGCCCCGGTTCCAGGTTGAATCATTACCATTTGCCCAAAATTGTAGTTTTCCCAGCTGCTATTTTTACTTTATTATTTTTTTTGCACCCTTTCTTATCTGTTGTTGGGTGTATTTCTCCGTGAAACGTTTCTCCCCACGAAGACTACGGTAGACGAAACATTAAACATTTTCCGATAATGTCCCGAACTTCCTTGATTCTCCAACCAGTATTAGAAAATGAATGGGTTTTTTGTTGTTGTTGTTAGGCGGGATGACTAATTATGAATGAAGATTTGACTCCGTTTCTTTGAAGAAGGAGGTTTGTGCCTTCCGGGACGACTTTTAGGGTGAAATACCCCGCATTTATACATCGTATGGAGAAAATCCGGAAAACTCCCACCAGGTATTCCGACTAATGATGCAAGAAGCTGAACATCCTAAACGCCATCGAGTCTCCTCGACATTTTAAACAGTGTTTACAACTAAGCAGCTGGCGGATTGAACATCAGCCCTAATGCTCACCAGCAGCACATATTACCACTTGTTCACTAGTCGGGTAGTAGGGCTGGGTTTAGATGAAAAGAAGCCATAGGTTATTCCTCTTAGGAGGTTCTTTCTCCTCCCATTTTTAGGTTTTGTAAATTATTTATCATGTTTGTTTATTATTCATATGTGTAGTTTTTGCCTTATTTTTGATTCAGTGTTTTAGTTTTTACTGTTTTTAGAATAGTGTAATTCTAATTTTACTAACATTTTGAATGTTGGCCCCTTTTATCTTGAGACACTAGGCTGAAGCCTAGTTAGCCTATAGGAAAATTCGGCCCTGTCGGGTAGTTTTATATTTAAATATTGTCAGTATAATGACGATTCTAAAAAATTAAATTAATTCTTATGGGAATAAATGCAGGAAATAATACAATAATAAATATAAGAATTTTCTGATTCATACATCGATAAATGAACGAGAGATTTTGAATTACCATTTTTATTTCTTATACAATCATATGACAGAAAATTGTTCAACCAAGTCATCATTGCATGTACTTTCTAAGATAAATATCCCAAACATATAATATATAAACAAATAAAAACACAAAGACTTATCAAAATTCAAACATTTACTGTCCTGTTCTTTGTTAGTCGACAAGACAGTACATAGTAGTAAAAAGCTTCACCCATGCCATGAATAAAAAATTTGCTTTCTTTAGGAATATAAACCGAACATGTGTACGTCAGATATGAAAAGGAATAAAATTTTTTGATACACGCGAGTTCATTAGTTTTTTATTCCTCAAACCCACATACTACATGCGATTGCCATATCCACAAAGAATCGATGGTAAAAAGCTGTTACTGACTTGATTTAACAGTTTGCCCCGGTCCCAGGTCAAAGCATTACCATTCGCCAAAATTCTAGTTTTCCCAGTTGCTATTTTTACTTCATTATTATTTTATTTACTCTTTCTTATCTGTTGTTGGGTGTATTTCTCTGTGAAACATTTCTCCCCTCGAAGACTCCGGTAAACGAAACATTAAACATTTTCTCCGATAATGTCCCGAACTTCATTCTTTCTCCATCCAGTATTAGAAAATAAATGATTTTGTTTTTCTTTGTTGTTGTTGGGTGGGATGAGTAATTATGTATGAAGACTTCATATAAATACCTGCTCACGAGATTTTTTGTGTTATTTTTTTTTTTATTCCTCAGACTTTAGTCATTGAGTTTGTGTGTCATGGCGTGCATTATTTTGGGATGTGTTGCAAAATTAATTAACCACGTTATTGATGGAGTGTTTAAATAATGAACGTTCGTCGATTTTGGTTTGAAGGAGGGTTTTTTTTATTATTTTTTTGTCAAAAAATGATTTCTGGTACAGCGTTTGCTGATCCTTCGCGTTTCATTAAAATTATTAATTATCTCCTATTATCATCCATTTTAAGAGATTATTGTAAGGATGGATAATTCATTCATTATGTTAATTTTTTTATGTGGACTGAAAACTGAGGAGTTGAGTGCAGCTAATATTGCGGTGAAATATTTAAGGGTTGGAATAATTTATCTTAGTTTTCTTATTAACTAAGAATTTAGTTAATCTAAATTTAAATTAATAGCTACGAGATGCTTGTTTTTAATAGAAATAAAAATATATTACAAACTACTATAAAATTATAATGATTTGTAAACCTTAGTTATTATTATAAAATAATAATAAATTGTTTTTTAATAAATCATTATTAAATAAAAATAAATAAATATTTTTGACAAATTATTATAACGAATATTTGTAAATCTTTCTGATATTAATATAAAAATGCCTTTGCCAATTTTTTTTTGTGTGAATTTTATAAGAAATTTTCGTTATGCAGTAAGTATTGAATAAATCACGTAAAGTTGTAGGATATATTGTTAGTTATTCATAAATAAATGTTTAGAATTTCAATTGCTTTTACTTGTTTTTATTTTAACGTAGTTGTTCCACGTCCTCACTCCTCCACCACAAATAAAAACGTTTGAGTTGCTAGTGCATATGGTAGTCTGTATAATACATGAAAAATACAAAGGTAATGTTGATAATTACAGAATTCAGAGATAATTTACAGAATTTATTTTTGTAGATATAAAAACAATATAAATGTTTGATAACTGGCATAAATTGCAAATTTCTTATTTTCACATACAGGTGGTGATCAAAATAATGGAAACAGTCTAGAGTTATAAGGAATATTTTACTAATAGGGCATACGACAGCCTTTAGGTATGTAATACAACTTGGGTTCGCCTGGGAATCAAATTATACAAGTGCTGAATAGTATTTAGAGGAATATTGAACCATTCTTTAATGGATATATTGTGAAAGTTCCATGAGAGATGCCGGTGGAGGATATCGATTCCGGATTTATAGTTGTAAAATAGGTCATAACGGTTTGATGATATTGAGGTCGGTGGACTGTACGGACCAAGATAGATGTTTCACTTCACCCTTCATTAAACCATAATTGGGAACGTCCAGCTGCATGAATAGGAGCCTTATCATCCTGAAAACTTTTCTCTCCTGCAGCATACAAGTTTGCATCACAGGATAGACCTGATCAACTAAAACTTTTCAATACTTCTCCCCCCCCCAGTTCGTTCCTTTCAGGGTTACGATTGGGCTAGCATTAACCACGACATGGCTGCCCATTCCATGACAGATCCACATTCCTGCTTGGCAGTTGGAAGGGGACAATAAAGATCCTACGCTTGTGCAAGTGTTCTCCAAAAGCGCACCGGTTCTGTTGTGGGGAAAAGTGTGAAAGATGATTCGTCTGACCATATAATTGTCTTCCACTTATCAATCAACTAGGTTTTGTGGTTGTAGTGTCAATATAGACGATGTTTGGCATTAACAGATGTGACAAATGGCTTAAAAATTGCTGCTCTGCCTTAAATGTCCTGTTTATGAAGGTGCCACCTAACTGTAATTAATGATACTGGAGAATCAAGATGCAGATTGAGCTCCAAGACGTATACAACTTCATTAAAGCTGCCTCATACTGCCATGATATATAATTTTTATATTAAAAAAAATGGTAGCTAAGATTGCATTTTAATGCTTACGAAGCGCATTCTTAAATTCACAGGTGTTCCCTTTTATTCACAGGTGTTTTCATTACTTTGATAGCCCCTGTATTATTTGTTAATTTTTTAATATATGTAGTCAATATTAATTCATCTATATTAAATCTTTCATTCTTTCCTATTAATTACTAGATTAATGTATTATTGTAAAATATCGAATATATTGCTAGATTTTAAATAAAGTATCTCTTAAGAGAGTTAATCTCAAACGCAAACAAATAGTTAATCTTAAAACAAAGGTAACAATCATATTTTATTTCCAAATTAAACTTCTATTCGACACTACGTTGATACAAATAAACAATCGTTTTAGTAAATTCTATTTGTTTTCGTCTCCAATGCCAAAGCTTAATTAAACATAAAATGCAGTTTAAATAATGGCTATGCATAAGTTATTTAAATCAAGGTTTTAAATAGATTTTCAGTTTGGCGTCTGTAAAACTTCCCAGACTTCACTAAGCTTATTAGCTCTTTTGGGCTGCCCTTATTTCAATGCTGGACACGTTGGGATGTTCTTGCATTATTTGGATGCGTCTCATAAAAGAGTAATGAAGACAATTTTCACAGAAACGTGATGTACAGGCGTAAATAAGTCCCGAGTATTTTCTCTTTCACTGTCATCAACAATTTAGCGTTAGCATTGGTGTGTCATTTATTATCTTAACTCTTGGACAGTGTGTCTCTTTCTTGCAATAACACCTGACACGAATGGTAAAATTTTTTTTTTATATTCAAAAATATGTCCGTCATCTGATTGAGGTTATGTTAATAATTAAATAAAGCACATTAAATCTACGTACTGTGTTGGACATGTCTGCATATGTGGTTTAGTTTTCTATGGTTTAATGAAAGGTAATGTGTAATTCAATTAAATAAATAAAGTAAATAATTATTATTTCAAATAAATAAATTTAGTAATTAATTAAATTTCGTAAATAATTAATATAAATGAAAAATTAATTGATTATTAATCAAATAAATTAAATGCAATTCAAATAATGATTGATGATTGATTAAACAAATAAATCAAATATTATTTTAAAGTAAATAAATTCAGTAATTATTTAATTAAATTTAGTAAATATTTGATACAAGTAAATTAATTAATTAAAAACAATTTAAATAATGAGAGATACGATGCTTTATTTTCCTTTTATATTGTATTCTAATTCATATTTTAAATTTTAAAATGATGTTTATATAAAAGAGGATGAAAAATATTTTGAAGTAATCGAAATTATTTAATGAATTTAATTAAATTATTTAATTAATTTCATTGCCATACTTTAATTTGTATTAATTATTTACATTTGTAATTTTTTTTATTCCAAGTGTTTATGTAATTTTTATTGCTGTTATTTTTCCTAATCGTAAATTATTACTATTTATTTAACTAATGGAAATTTGAAATTAATATTATTTATAAGAACAACTTTAATCATCAACTTCAGTGGAAAGAGAAAGTATTGTAGAGAGAAAGTGAAGAACAAAATTGAATTTTTAAGAAATTTTTAAATAAAGCGTCAATTTAATTAAGAAAATTTAATTAGATTAAATTATATAAAAATATTTAAATCCAACGTTATTAAAGGATAGCCATTAGAGAATTTTTTTTTAAAAAAATATTCAACCAATTTCTGATGTTCGGTAATCATATGAGTTCAGAATAATTTATTGAATATTATTCTTATCCTATATTATTTTTAAATATTTTTGATAAATATAATAACATACATTTTTGCAATCCACAAACAAAACATAAACAGCAGTAAACAAAAACATAATTAAATAAAAAAGATAGTTTACCGTAATATTTCTAATGGCTATGCTAAAAAATTATTGAATTTCTATCAATTCAACCATCAGATTTAATTTTAAAAAAAAGTAATGATGTTCTAGATTTTATTCGGTTTTCATAAAGAATTTCTTAACAGTGCTCTCATTATTTGTTTTTTTTTAATCTATATAATAAATAATCATAAAAATATCATAATTATCTCTTTTGTATGTTTTATAAACGTTTCATGAATTGAAATTTATTTTATAAAAGCATGATGATTCATTTAATTAATTAGCCAGTATTAACATGTGCAACTGCATACTTCACAAACTAGTATTAACATGCGCTACTAGCAAACAGGAAACACTTTGTTTCGACGTTCGAATCCACTGGCGTTTAATATTGTAGTCACTATTTCATAAAAGAGGAGACTCCAATGGCGATTATGACGACAAGCTCAAAATGTCTTGCATTATTAATCAGACTGCTTGGTGAGAGTTCTCCAGGCTCTCTTCCAAACTAAAATAAAATTTGGAGCAGTTATTCCTAAAAGTCTTCATGAAATTTAGTGTGATCCAATCATTGCCCTTTGTCGGGTTGTTCGTGACATTTATAAGTAGAAACTGAATCCTAAAATGAAAAGTACCACAAAAATTTAAAGACTTATTTTACAGAACATTTTTCTTTTATATTTAAATAATTTATTACATGAAGATTTACGAGAAGATTTGGTAAAACGCACTTAGTTTTATTTTATAACAAACATCTAAATATTTCTTTTAGAAACTGAAATCATGTGCATGTAATAAAATACTTTATGCATCAAAATTGAAATAAATATTTCAATGCATTGTGCAAATATGCAAAGCTATTAAGCTTACCTTAAAGAAAAATACAATATTTTCTGGTTTCCAATCAAAAACCTTTTGTTGTGAAGTGGACAGATACTACAAAAGCAATTCTCTACTATCTTGATACAAATCTTTCTTTTTTTTTTTTTTTTAAATCGGTCATGATTTGAAAATAGGTTTTTGACGATTTGGTAAAATTTTAATAATAGCAGTTGTCCTGATTCAATTTCAGGCTCTGAAGTACTTTCTGGAATTTTGAACATCTGGAATATTAAAAATTCATTTTTTTTTTCCATAAATGAATTTTGCTATAAAATTTACAGTCTAGTTTTCAATGAGTATTTAGCTGTGAGGGAAATATTTGAATAGTAAAGATTTTCGTTATTTTTGTTGTTGTCGTCTTAAACCGTTTGTGTTGTTTGTAATGACCTTTTCAGAAATGTAATAGGTTTGAATTCGTATTAAATAAAAGTACTTCCATCAACTGGAAATACATTTTTTGCACTATTAGTTTATTTTGAATAAAATTAATAATTTTCATTATTGTATTTCATTAATTTCTTTCAGAACTCGGCTTTAAAATAGTTTCATACCTAGAAACCAAAACCTAAATTACTTTACAAACTATTAATAAAAAAACAAATTTTTATAATGTTGTTGAATAAATTCTTTCCATAATCAACTATTTTAATTTATGTTCTGCCCGCTTTTAAAGCGCTCGCCGATTCACGTTGAATCCC
Source organism: Caerostris extrusa (assembly GCA_021605095.1). Lineage (NCBI taxonomy): Eukaryota > Metazoa > Arthropoda > Arachnida > Araneae > Araneidae > Caerostris > Caerostris extrusa. The sequence goes on along the minus strand of BPLR01008046.1, from coordinate 47,710 downwards.
TTCAATGGATTCAAACCGGGGCCCCGGAGTGGTCTTTTGAGCTTAGGGAATATCCAGAAGTCACGCGGTGTGAATACGGTATTTGTGGAACGATCTAGGTATTGGTTTTGGCGGAAAAGTCAGGAAAATTCAATCCAGTGTGAGCTGGCGCATTCATTGGTTTTCGGTACCAATCGAGATTTGACGCGTATGAGGCCTAAAACGGAATTGACCGATCATTTTGAAATTCCAACATCATAAGCACGGTTTCTAATTGTAAATCGACGATTTGCAAGCACCAAAACTTTAATCTGTTGGACGTGAACTGCGTCGGTTGAGGTTGATAGTCGACCAGAGCGCTCTTCGTCTTCAACGCATTCTCTGCCTTCTTTGAACTGTTTATACCATTTTTAAACATTTCTTTCCGACTTTGGAATGCTCACAGAATGCATTCTGCAACATTCTATATGTTTCCGCAAACAATATTTAATGCAAGTTCTTTGCTCAATTAATTCAGACATTTCAAAAATCGCCGGAATCAGTTTTAGCGTCTAATAAAGTCAAGCGTAACTCAAACACTAATGAGTATTTTGACGTCAAATTTCCCACAGAAGTCAAGGACAGTGCCTGCAATCTAAAAAAGAAAAAAAATTGCAATTCCATAAGCCCCGGAATTTTATATTGAAAATTGTTCTTACTTTTGGACACTGTAGTATATTTCTATTTCTTTTACACACAATTAGCATGATAAAATGGGTTATATTTACAGAAGCACACATATTTCTATGCAACAATCTTCATCTACGTAATTTAAGAACATTAATACTGTGTCCCAATAGAATGCTCAACTTTTAGTAACAAATGAAATTAGACCACCTTTTCCTTGATGTTTTCTGATGATTACCGCTTATGCTGTGATGATGCATGGTACCTACTCTTTCCCATGTTATACTCCAGAAGGCCAGAATATGCGATAATCATTTGGTAAATATCAGAATGCAGCAGAATTTGTTTTTCGGAAGCAGTAATCACACTAACTGCCACATTTATCGTATAAGATATTGCATTGATACGAGTTAATACCTATTCCCTGTGCTATACCAATGCTGACATTTTAAAGCTAGGGATCTTTACTATTGTTATGTTAAACAGATATATTAATGGTTAATATACTAATATCGTTACTTTCTTATCATGAAGGGAAGCATTTGCATTCTTTTGAATCAAATCTAGTTGTAACAATCAACAATGTAAACAGTTATGGTTGGTGTACTGATTTATTTTTCATCACACATCCAATGTTCCTTTGGGTAAATATCTAAGTAATACTCGGGATATGGCAGAATTCATCCTTCTGAGGCAATATTCACATCAAAACTACATTTATCGTATATGATCTTGTATATAATATTTTATATATCTGCAAGAATACATATTATGTTCACCAATACTGGTATATTGTAACGCAAATAATACAATTGTTATGTGTAAATAGCGATATTTATGATTGGTACATGCGAAATTTTGACATTTGATGTCCACCATAAACGTTTCATTACTATCTTATCAGAAAAGGAAGCATTTGCATTCTTTTGAATCAAATCTGGTTGTGACAATTATCAATGTAAACAATTATTGTAGGTGTACTGGAATCATTGTTACTATGGGTAAATATCTAAGTGATACTTAGGATGGGGCAGAATATCTTTTAAGGCAATAATCACACAAAAGCGACGTTTATCGTATATAATAATCTTGTATATAAATAATATAGAGTTTCGATTTTTGTAGTAACCAAGCATAAAAGCCATGGGTCAAAAGCTGTTGTATTCTTATCATTTTATCTTATTTATTTATTGTATTCTTATTTTGTTGTATCTTTTTTTTTTTTGACATTCATAAGCATACATACAAGAGAGATCTGATATTTTAGTCTGCATTAAGATAGAATATATTTTACAAATATCTTTTTATTATTTAAATAAATACTTAAAAAAAAAAAAACTGAAGCTGGATAATGCTCTCTGATTTAGGCTTTAATTAAAATCTGAAAATGTTTAAAAATATAATTGGTAACGATATTGAAATTAAATAAACATATTGAGCAGACCGTATGAGGCCTGCTGGCCAAGGTAGGTTCGTCCGTAGTGTACTGGATTTATTTTACATAACAAATTGACTGGTAATCCAAAAAAGGCTAATTTCTTTTATGGAAAACAAGTGTTGGTACTGCCTATCGTCACACGTCTTCCAACTATTCATCATCAAAATGTCAGTTTGCAGAATCCCTTTTGTGCAGTACATTTTATTGTCAATTTTTTAGCAGGTTTCAGCAATTTCTGTTGTCAGTTTGTATTTTCACAACAAACATATTTTAATATTTTTTGATTCACAGGTATTAATAAAACCTTTTTAGAATTCAAAACCCAAAATAAAGCGTAATGAACTTTCCATCTTTTAGAAAGTATTCATCGTAACCAGTCTAAAAATACGAAGGAAAGCATAGTATAAATAAATAAGCACAACTAGCACTTTTGCAAATAGTCGTATTCAAAAGTGATAATTTTTCTGGTTAAACGATGGAAATTTTTACTACTTTTGATTAGAAAACCAATAAACATGATGATAATAAGATGAACATAAAGGTCCTTTACTTTTCATTTTCATGACATAAATATACAGGTGTCAAAACTTCTGTTTTCAAATAAGAGTTTCTGTTAGCATCGAAATTTAATTAAACAAGCATTATTAACTAATTATGAATAAAACAGATAATAAATTTAATTTACAGGCATATGAATCTTCGACAGTCTCTTTTAGAAAATGCCGCTTTCTAATTTTACGTGATGTGTCTCGATAGGTAATTTTGAATAATTTTATATTATATCTAATAAACTCACATATAAACTTCTCATTTTAAAGCTTAAAAACCAAATAATTATACAATGCAACATTGTTTTCGAAAGACATATATATATTTCAATATTAAGACATTGGATTTCGAAACTAATTTGATTTAGTTAAAACGGGCTTCTATAAACAACTAATTTGCATGCGCATCTGGACTTACAATGTCAGAAGAATCCGGGAACATAAAATATTTTAATTTTTCTGATCATGTTGTTGATCCCATTTGACATCTTTAAGTAACTTTTAATCAAGTAATGCAGAACAAAAGAATGCAGTTAAACACGATGATCATATTTAAATGCTTTGAATGTGTCTGAGATTTTTAGCAAATTAATTTATTCCTCATTTAGTACTAGAAGCACGTCTGCATGGAAATTACCATGGTGTTAAAAAAGAAGAATCTTACAACACATTCATTAATCATGATAGCCTGTACTAGTTATGTAAATTGTATTATACTGGGAAAATTATATGTGAAACTGGCAAGGTTCATATTTTAATGTTAGGAAATTTGGGCTCTTTGAAATTAATAAGAAATTCATCATTATTATTTTTTTTTTTGTATTTTATTTACTCTCTAAAGAGTTTAATGGAATTATTTATCTTTATAGGATCTTGCGTTTTAAGTTCAATTTTTGTTCAGAAAAGATAATTTTTGTATGTTCATTATTGGGTATTTTTTAATGTCGAAGAAAAAAAAAAAAAAATTTAATTCTCACTAAAAATATTTATGCAAGGTTTTCATGCAAACTCATACAAACTTGGAAGGCAGGTATAGGACTTCGATAGAATTCAGAATAGCATAGGAAAATAAGACCAAAAGTAGATAGTTGATGCTGTACGCGAATTTTTTTGGCCAGCTCTTAAGGATTCCCCATTAAAGCCCTTGAACTATGTGTTTTCCACTCATAGTATATTCAATATCGTTCACCAACAGCGTGATTTGCTGACATTCATAAATTTGACCTAACGAACAAGAATAAATTCTCGAATGTATGTTTGAATTGGAAAACGTCACTTCGACCAAAAGGTGCCGTTTCATCACGTAATTTGCTTACGTGACTTTTGGGAAACTGACATTTAATATTGGGTGTGGTAACTTTGTCGTATGGCCCTCTCGACGTTTTGATTTATCTCCTATTGATTTTTTTATGGAGTGCCTTCACGAGCATTGTTCACGAAATATCCAAACATTCTGGTGCCAATCATCCTTGCTGTTTCTCTCATGCAGGAATATTCGAATAATCTAAAGGTGAATAAGCATATTAGTCACCTTCCACGTAAAGCAAACCACCCTTGACCCTAAAACAATACATTTTGAATGTTGTATAACATCCGGTGAACTTGTTTACGCAGGAGAAAGGCATGCAAACAATGCATCACAAACTGTGTGCTGTCATTATTAGTTCCCAAGAAATGAGTGATATAATATTTTTATACAATTGAATTTCGGAAGATAAATGTCGGATGTGGGCGCAGCGATAAATTCCTTATTTGAGAGGTAATTTTGATTTTCTACACGTTGAAGGTAACAAAACAAGCCCATCTCATGAGGCCTTTATACCAAACAGTCAATGCAACGTTGAGCCATGCGTGCCCTAATGTTCTTCTCGAAAGCATTAATGCAAACTCTTCTTGAGATAATGTTTTGTTTGTAAATATTATAGTGTACTTATTTTTGGATAGTGCAATAAAACTTTTTATACTGTTTTTGTATCTTTACTGTTTATCTGCGTCTTTATTAGTGGCATTTTCCACTGGGCTTTCCATTATGATTCAGATTTCTAATTCTGACCCTCTATTTTTCCTCCAAGATTTATGAAGAATTCTAGAATAATTTTATAACTCTATAATAATTTTAAGAGCAGTGAAATTTATTTATATGCGTGATTCATTGCCATTTTGAACTTTGCAGGTTAAGATAATATTAATTATTAAGGCTAATTCATTATTTTCAACCTATTAATAACCATACTTTTCATTATAAATTTAAGCTAATAGTCTCTCTTCAAAGTTATTTCTAGTTATTTTATTAATTTAATCTCATTTTTGAATAAAACTTTATGCTAATTTTCATGTTGATTTATGAAATATTTTTAAAATTTTGTATTCAATTAATCATAATTATATTTTTGATTAGGCATATACGACGTACGAATTTTTATTATTTTTTCACACAATTAAAAAGCAATCTTATTTCATATATATTTTTTTAATACAGAAAACTTTCCTTACTAAAATGTTTGTATATTTAATAATTTTTTTTTTTATACTATTAGCTTGTTTGCATGAGATTATATTCAATGGACCTTAGAAAATTATTTCAAATTTGATTTTTATAAAATGATGGAAAATAAATCCTTAATACCTTTAAAAAATGCAAAATTTTTATTAACGTAATGTAATATTTAACGTAACGTAATGTAACATTTTTTTAGTATTGTAAGTTGATAATTAAATCATAATTGGACTGTTTTATTGGATATTATTAATTCTTATATTTGCAAGCAGGTTTATATTTTCAAGTACAACTTCTACAAGTGTTTTATAAGTACAAGTACTAATACAAGTGTTTTATTATATTTGTAGTCAAAAATTTAAATCTGAGTCTTACTTAACTACGCATTTTACTCATTTAGGAATCAATAAAGCCATCCATAAATTCCAGAATTTATTCGTTGCGTTACTTTACCGCCATTAAACAGCGCTGAATAAGATTATGGATCACACAGACGTGCATTGAATAAAATCATTAAAGTAATCATTATGATCCATTGACCTTTACTGCTGGTGATAAATTGCCATAATCCACCCAAAAGTGATTTTATTTTCCTATGCATGAGTTTTTCTGTGTATTATGCATGAGTAGAACACGAATAGACCGCATGATTAAATAAGCGATTAATTTTTGTATATATGCAAATTATAAAATTCATTGATGAACCTGTTTTAGATTAAAAATTAATTTCCTCAATTTCCTCATTTATTACAAAAACATGGTCTTTTCTCCTTTTTGACAATAAATAGAATATAAGAATAAAACAGAAGAAATAGAAGTATTTAAAATTATTTGCAATTTATAACAGAAGTAGTTTCATAATTCTAAGTTAAATACTAAATAAATATTCTCATAATATTCTCATTCATATATCTTTCTCTTTTGAATGCATAAGAATTTATTTATATTTAAAATTAAAACTAGTTTTATGGATCTGGACAATTTTAAACTAAATTTTCTTAAATTGTTTATTACCATTATCTCAATAAATCCGTCGAAGTTTTCCTAATCTTCCTTCGAATCCAAGATAACACGTTAAATTAATGATAAACAGAGTAAAAAAAATGATTACTTGCTTAGGAGATCAATTTTGCTTTTTTTGGTTACTTTGATAAATCAATTTTTTTAGTATCATTTATAATTTTTTAACTGTAACTTTACAACTTTTTCCCATCTAATTCTTCTTTTCTTTATAAATTGTGCCAACTGAAGAGGAACAAATAAAGTGTGATAAATTGTAACGAAGAATTTAGTTGTCAAATAAGAAAGCTAGTTTTTGATCCCTTTATTGTTAATTTATTGCTATATTTTCGATACTACCAATACCTCAATAAATCTTCCTTTTTCATATACATCAATTCCTTTGAATACAGGATAGCATAATAAAATAATTAATAAATAATGACACATAAATAAATAATATGAGTTTTAAAGATTGTTTAATTTTTCACTTTAGATTTTTAGCTGGGTTTCTTTAATGAACTATGAAAGAATTTCCAATTAACATAACATTTCTGATTTTATTAACAGAAGAAATTATTAAAATGTATTATTCACAAATTAAAAGAAAACGTATGAAATTTAGACGCCATTTGTAAATAACATTTAAAATTGTCAATAAAATGTACTACACATTTTGTTAATACTAAAAATTTAAAACTTTGTGATATGAAAAAACTAATAAAATGTGCAATAATTTTTCGATAAAAAAAAAAAAGGAATTCTCATTTGTATCTTCTATTATTTTTATTTACAAAAGAATGCTTATTAAAAAAAAAAAAATTTAATTTTTGATGTTGAAGAGATATTTATTATTAATTATAACATAATTATATAATATTTATATATTAATTTTTATTTATAAAAGAATAATCATTAAAAAAAAATTCAATTTTTTGGTAAAAAAAAAAAAAAGGAATTCTCATTTGTATTTTTTTTTATTATTTGTATTTAAAAGAAAAATAAATATTTAAAATAATAATTAATAATAGATATATCTTCAACAACAAAAAATAAAAGTTTAATTTTTGTTGTTGAAGAGATATTTATTATTAATTATAATATAATTATATAATATTTATATATTAATTTTTATATATAAAAGAGCACTCATTAAAAATATTAAAATTAAATTTTTCGTGTTGAAGAGATATACAGACCAATTAATTCACATTGTATGCATGGATATGGGAAATAGATTAAGGAACCTGCTAACTCATTTAAAAGTGATAATTAACCGAATTAAATGCAATTAATAATTGTTTAAATTGGAAATAATTCCCAGAGGAGTGTCTAACTTTCTAGATCTCGAATCATTTCCTCGAGGAGTCCTCCACTCTTTTGAGAAATTACATTAATTAACGAAGACGAGCCCATAATTACAGAGGGGTTGAGGAAAATTTCTCACAATGATGAATCTCTTAATCGTTTAATTACCTCCAACAGAAGAGTAAAAAAAATTAATATTAAAAATTTGTGTAACTTTAATTCTTTGAGTGGTATAAAATAAAACAGTTTTCAAGAAGTACTAATAAGTTTTTTACTTATGTACACACTTTTTCAAGGAATTGTTATACATGCGAAGTGGTTATGGTGAAAAAACCGGTTTAAATAAGAATTAATTCTCTTTTGATGTAAAATATTTTTGATGTTTTTCTGTGTTTTAAGAACTATTTTCTTTTTGTCTTCATCTGATACTGTATAAGAAGAATTTTTTATCTCTTTTATCAATCTTTTTTAAACTTTTTTTTTTTTATTGAAATTTAAAATGAATCCCCCTGTTTCAAAAATATCAAATGCTGCTTGCTGAAGTAGAAAAGATTTAGGCAAATTTTAAAAATCTTCAGAATTGATAATCATTTGATCATTTTGTTGAGGTGAATTGAAAATACTTATAAGTAATACTCATAATTTTCTTTGCTTTATTTTTTAACTAAATTTCTTTAATGGAAAATGCAAGCATTTCTAATTAACAGAACCTTTCCAATTTTATTAACGAAAAAAATTATTAAAGTATATTATTTCCAAATTTAAAGAAAATGATGGTCTTAAAAGAAAGAAATTTTAACGATATTTACAAATAACATTTGAAATTTTCAATAAATTGTTTCAATTTTATTTAAGTAAATAATTTCAGTTAAGTAAAGTAAGTAATTTCAATTTTTGGTAAAAAAAATGAATTTTTGTTTGTATTTTTATTATAATTATTATCTATTAATTTTTATTTATCAAAGAGTGCTCATTAAAAAAATAAAAATGTAATTTTTGTTATTGTAGGGAATATTTATTATTAATTATAATATAATTTTATAAAATTTATATATTAATTTATATTTATTAAAGAATACTCATTAAAAATAATAAATATTAAATTTTTCGTTTGAAGAGATATACACACCAATTAATTCTCATTGTATGCGTGGATATAGGAAATAGATTAAGGAAGCAGCTAACTCATTTAAGAGTGTTAATTAACTGAAGAAAATGCAATTAATAATTGTTTAAATTGGAAATAATTTCCAAAGGAGTGTCTAACTTTCTAGATCTCTAATCATTTCCTCGAGGGGTCCTCCACAATTTTGAGAAATTACATTAATTAACGGAGGCGAGCCCGTAATTACAGAGTAGTTGAGAAGAATTTCTCACAATGATGAATCTCTTAATCGTTTAATTACCTCCAACAGAAGAGTAAAAAATTAATATTAAAAATTTGTGTAACATTAATTCTTTGAGTGGTATAAAGTAAAATAGTTTTCAAGAAGTACTAAGGAGTTTTTTACTTATGTAGACACTTTTAAAGGGATTATTATACATGTGAAGTGGTTTACGATGAAAAAGTACATTTAAATGAGGAATTAATTTTCTCCTTTTGTTAAAATATTTTTTAAGTTTTTCCCTGTTTTAAGAATTATTTTCTTTTTTGTATTTATTTAGTGTTGTTTATGAAAAATTATTTTATATTTTTTATTAATAGTTTTAAACCTTTTTTCATTGAAATTTAAAATGAATACTCGTCACAGAATTATTATCACTGAAGTAAGCAGAAACATTTTTGCAAATTTAAAAAAAAAAATCTTCAGATTTGATAATCATTTGATCATGTTGTTAAGGTTAATTCTAAATTCTCATTAGAATTAAAAAATACATAAAATACAAGAATTTAAGAAACAGTAGAAATAATTGAACAAATTTATAAAATGCTGTAAAATGAGTATTTTTTTTTAATAAGTTGACAAAAGTTGGTGGCTAATTCATTCTTTATAATGTTATTTCGTTTCTTAAATTTATCTTGGATCGTTTAAGCCTGGAGTAGATAAAAATATGTAATTAATATTCTGCACTCTACTTACATTGAACCTAAAAAAGATCAGTTGAGAAAAGGCTAAATCTGTTTAAATAGGAGTTAAAGCTGCTATGTCTAAATATAAACTAATTACATCTGAAATCGACAAATGATTATGAATACGACCTATAAATATTAAAATGATACACAGTTAGCAATACAATCAGATGTCTATTCATCTTGGGGTACAAAAATGACTGAAATTATTTAGTTTAGTGAATTTCTTAAAAAAAATTATGTAGATTTTTATATGGGGCCTGATGGCTGCAGCGAGGTGCCACAGGGTACTTGTACCCTGTGGCCTCAACAAACATCCTACAAACATCCAGGGGGTCCCATGGATGCTTTGTAGGGGTCCGAATCAATTTTAAACTATAGTTCTCTGTCTAATGGGACTGTAGAGAACCCCGTATAAAAAAAAACAAGCCCTGCCTCGAAATCGGTCTTTTGGCAGACCTGCCTTGACTCACCATGCGGCTGCTAATAAAGAACTTCTTTCTTTATTTATTCTTCATTCTTCTTTATGCATTCATTTTTACATTCATTTTTACTAAGGAAAATAGATAGAACATCATATTCCTTACAAAATGGGTAATAAAATATTCTTTATTATTTTTTTATTTCCATTTTTTATTGCAGCATGCAAATTTGTCATTAAACGTTCAATATCAAAATATTGGTAAAAGACATCATATAGTAGTCTCCACCCAAATTGTCGAAATTACCCATAAATCTAAAAATAAATTTAAAAATGAATACAAAACGCAAGGTTTTTACAAAATTTCTGTTTAACAAAACTTAAACCACCCAAATCCAGGCGTTTCCCCAATACTCTCAATAGTCCCTTTGTGTCCTTTTGAATCGAAATGCCATTAAACCCGACCCTCCTTCTTCAGAAGTGTGGAGGAATTTCACCCAACTTCCACCTAGGAGCTGAAGCGAATGGGACTGCCATCAGCAGCGATATTTGTGGTAGCACAAATTGATAAGTCGCGTGCGCTACAAGCAATTTGGAGCACGAATCTCTGGCTCTATACGCAACAGCCATCTTCTCGCTATGGTCAAGGGCGATATAAGTTGGATCTTTTTTTCTTCTTTTCTTTGTACAAAAAGTGTCTCGACACGCGATGTCGTGAATATGGCGGAACTTTTCTGTCATTAAAAAGTGGGTCGGAATGCTGAATGTAACGTATGTGAACTTCAGAAAAGAGACAATGATTTACCAGCTGCGATGATATAATTTTTTTCCACTCTCTCTAAATTTAACCCATAGAATACATGTAAGTTTTTATTTTTAACTTGCAGAAACACGTTATGTGTTGTAACAAAGAAAATAGTTGGTCATTCTTTTAAATGTTGAGTGTATTCTTAAAATATTAGTTTTAATTCCATTAGTTCTGAAAAGTTTGCGAAAGTTTTCCAGAGACCTTAAAAAAAGTTGTTGGAATTAATTTTAGAGAAGGAAAAAATGAGTTTTTTATTTGTTAGTACTTGAGTTTAGTCTGAATACCTGACGTTTTTATGTATTTAAGTAATTAAAAAATTACATTTGTTGTTTCTATAAGAGAAGAAAAAGTTTTTGATGTTTTCAATATTAAATATGATTAAAGAGTTCTGTATATATATATATATACAGAACTCTTTTACAAAGAAATGAATATTAAAAATATACAATAGATTTATAAATGCAGTTCAATCCCAGGTCGGAGATTTTCAGTCTACGTCGAATCTAATGCGTTCTATATGCGGAAGACCTAATTATCACACAGCGTGATACACGAAACCACAAGGAGCTCACTTTGTAAACAGGCAGAATCTCCAGCCTGTTCAGTCACGTTCAAAAAAAAAAAAAAAAAAGAAAAACAACATTTCTTGTAGACTTTTCGCAGAATTCTCTTCTCCTTCTCCCAAAACTTCCCTTTAGGAAAATCCGTGAAGGGGAGGATCAGCTTCCCTCACTTCTCATTGAAGTGGACACTTTCTCAGCCCATAGTCTATCGCCAATCACGATGGAGCAACTCATGACTTTGTCCATATCTCATCTGTAATTGTTTCGACCTGTGAAAGTTGAACAGACGATCGTTAATTTCATGTGGTCTCGTTATCCATGTCACTGAATATCTGATGTCATATTTGAGTGAGAGTTTGTTCTCATTAATACAAAACGCTGATTGCGTGTAATATAAATATCCACTATACTGTTTATCTGCTGTCATATTTGAGTGAGAGTTTGTTCTCATTAATACAAAACGCTAATTGCGTGTAATATAAATATCCACTATACTGTTTATCTGCTGTCATATGTGAGTGCTAGATTGTTATTATACAATTGTTAAGGAATATATAATCTTTTCCTATTGGAACAAAAATGCTATGTTTCTTCCCGTGAAAAAAGGGCTACATACATACACAAATACCAGCATTAAACCTTAAAAAAATTGCTTAAACTTAAGATTTTTAATATCATAAACAAAATAATAATAGATGAGAAACTAATTGAGATATTAAATGGAAAAATAATAAATTAAATGCAAAGTTCAACTTTTCTTTTCTTTTTAATATATAAAATGGATAACTAAACAAAATAAACATTTATTTTTACTTTGCAGATTTTAATTCTATTCTTTGATGATTAATTTAATTATCAACAAAAAAATTATTGGATCTTGAAATTATACCATACTAACTTTTATTTCAAATTAATCTATACAATATTAAATTAAGTCATTAAAGTATAGATTCAGAAGGAATTTTTCATTTTAACGCAGATCCTAAACAATTAATTTGATTATAATAAATTACATTTTAATAAGAAACATTTACAGAGTACTGTAATGCAAACGGCAACTATTTCTTTGAAAGAAATTAAAGAAAATAGTTTAGATTCCTCTTTACTTCACAAGAAAAAAAGCACTTTTAACTTTTTCTTGCATTTCTCAATACTTGGAGAAATACAAGCAATTCCTAATTCTTTTCTATCAATATACAAGCAAACTGACTTGTTACGATAATTAAATTAACGCAGATTTAATTTAGCAATTGGCATTATCCTTTGAAAAGAAATTCGAAGGAAGTTCGAATTTTTTTTTCTTCAGCTAACAACCCAATGGCGTTTATTCGATGCTTTAAATTAAGAAGAAAGCAATTTTGTGTTTTTTTTTTTTTCAGCATCTGTTGAACATCACTGCTTTATTAACATTTCATTTTTTTTTTTTATAATATCGATTTTCTAAGCAACATGCAATTTTTATTTTATTTTAATGAAGCGCTACTGTTTTTAAATGATGTTTTGAATACTCCAGACAATAAGCAAGTATCATCTTCAAAATGTCAGACATGAAGTTTTTTGTTAAGGTTGAAATCTTTTCTTGGTAATGAAGTGACAACTAAACTGCAGTTTAATTTATGTTTTATCTCGGTTTAGTTATTTATTTAACATCTGAAAGAGCTGATGTATGAAAATAAATTATGGTGCTAATAAGGGAATAGAAATAAAAGAAAAACTTATCTATTAAAATTGCATTTTCAAAATTTAAATTATGTAGTGAATAGTTTCTCAGTAACAATTTTCGTAACATGTTAAACGTGTACAAACAATTGTCGAAACATGTTTTGTTGCAGTAAATAAATGTGCTTATTTATTATTTTTCTTATACAAAAAGTGTTTCTGGTGCAACATACATATATTTATATATGTTGTTTACCAATACTGGACATTTTGTGACAACAATGACCTTGTTCGTGATAATTTACACAGGCTAGCCAGCAGGAGGACTTAAATTTGATTCATTGGTTTGATTTGGTCTTTACGGTTCTTTTTTGCACTCTTTAAACTAATTAGATAGAGATATAAAGTTTAATGTGGATTCCGAGCCATTAACAAGCATCCATGCACCTACATAATTCGAATCTGAAGCTTCTGGTACCAAAAACAAAGCGTTAATGGCCTGACTAATTGGCCATCAGATTGCTTTAATTCACTGATGTCGTCCTTTTGCACTCACTGATTTTAAAAAAAACCAGATGATCCGGTGGTGATTGTTATAACCTGTGAAAAGTGTCGCGCATCGATATTCAGGCTGCTCTATGGAAGTTTTCTATGATTTGTTTTTATGCCAAGTATATGCGGAAAAGTTACACCTAAAAGGCTTGTGAAAAATAATGGTCCGTCAATTTTCTCCGTCATCGTCAGTCAACTGCCTATTGTGGTATAAGTAAATAGAACACGAGGTTCACCGATGCTCAATAAAAAATATGTAAGTTAATTAACAAATTTAAGTTGGTGGAAAACACTAACCCACATTATGCTGTCTTATGCACCACGTCTTTAAACGTGCATAACTACAGATGGCAGATGGTGTGTTCAAAACCTCCTTTTGTAGTCCATTGAAAGGACATACCGATCTATATATATTTATCCTGGGGCCTGAATGGCCGAGTGGCTAGCGCTTTGGTGCTCGATACCACAGGTTACGGGCGGTGCTATGGATGTTTGTTGTTTCGGAATCCACTTTAAACCGTAGGTCCTGATCTAACATTATCGTATAACGTTGCGGGGTAGTGTTACTCCGCGTCCGTAGCTTATCTTCAAGATACACGCTCCTCCTGGGTAGTGCTAAGTGAATAACTTCGGTGCAGCGATTGCCTTAATTTGGTGCCAGCTCAAAACAATTGTCTAAGTATTTTCCAGTTGCATTAGGAAAAAAAAAATATTTATTATGGCCATATGTAGATTAGAAAAAGATGCTTTTGGTTCGGCTTCACTTGTCGATTTTGAAATAACCCTCTAATTTTTTAATTACTTATTTTAGTATTTTAAAAATATCTTACAAAAGTTTGACTTCTATCGTTTTCCATTTTAATTATATTAGTTTTTTACTTTTTGTCCATAGAAGATTTGTTTTTAAATAACAAAGTAGAAAAAATTAATTTAAATTATCTGTATGTTTCAATGTCCTTCATCGAAATGTTTCAGAGTATTATCAATAAAAATTCTGAAGATGATTAATCATTTAAACATATCGAAACAAATTTATTCATTTATATAATAGTTATAAGAATTTAAAAACATTTTTCTTGATTTTTTTCAATGCTTTCTTTATTTTTTTTTTCCTTTTAGTAACTAAATAAATGTAATCAATTCGTAACCTAGACAATAATTGCTTCAGAGGGACATTTCATTTGAAATATGCTTCGCTAATCCAGGAAACACCTTTGTTAAATAAATCTATAGTAAAATTATTTTATGTAAAACTTAAAAACTGTTTTTTTAAATGTATTATAATTAATGTTGTATGTTTTTATATTAACAATAACTGTATGTTGATTTCAGTTTCCGCGATGTTTTTTAAAAAATGTAGCCCACAATAAAACTTTTCAAACTTATTTATTTTAAATTTAATAAATATTTACAATTATTATTAAATTTAGCAAAAATAAATGTAGTCAGCTCGAAGGCTAGTGCAATGTGTAGTTGAAAGCCAAGGAGATAAAAAAAAAGTCATGAATCATCTTACTTCATTTTATGAACATGGAATTTAAGTAATTAACAAAACAACAAAACAAAATACGTAACAACATAACGAAAACAAAATACGTAACAACATAACGAAACAAAATACGTAACAACATAACGAAATAAAAATACGTCAAAAGATCAAATATTTTTTCCGAAATTCAAAATAGGTTGTAACATAAATCCTCCGCCAGAAGTTTCACGCAGGATGTATATGGCAGGTAGACCTTTCTATTGTATTTAGGACGGATAAGATTGGCCTTTGTCCTTAAATAAAGAAAGTGTCCTGGCATGGCTATTTGTGAGACTGAAAAGAGTCATTTGTTCTTGTTTGTTCCCTCCCAAAGTAGTTTCTGATAGGCGAGTGCAATGATAGCAGTCTTTAAGAAAGGATCTGAAAATTTGTCACCGCTGTTTTCTTTTCTTCTGGAAGATACCCCATTCTAATGACACCATGCTGTTTAGATAGCATGCTATTTTGAGAAATTGCATTCTAAAAAATAGAGCAGATCTCTCTCTTGTCTGTGCTTTTTAAATTTAATAATGCTGTAGGGATAATCGTGTTTATTTTTAAAAATGTATTTGGTTATCGCTTGGATCACATACTGAGAACTCAATTTGATTTCTTTATTACCGTTTTCCGACATTTTTTTATACAACTCGCACATATGAAACGTTGCCTCTGAAAATTCTTTTGAAAGATATTACTCAACCTTAAAAGCAATTATTTTCGAATACAAAGTTAAGTACACCATCGTGAAGATATCAATAGTTTAATATATTCTTAGTGGATGTGATGAGAACACAATTTGATTTCTTTATTACCGTTTTCCAGGAATTTTTTTTATTCGACTCGAATATGAAACAATTTGTTGGAAGATTTCTTATTACAAATCGTTTTACCCAGCATGAAGATATCAATTTTAATATATTCTTATGGATGTGATGAGAACACAATTTGATTTCTTTTATTACCGTTTTCCAGTCATTTTTTTTATTCGACTACATGAAACGGTTAACTTTCAAAATTCTGTTGGAAGATATTGCTCAACCTACATAGAATTATATTCAAATCAAAGTTAAGTACACCAGCATGAAGATATCAATAGTTTAGTATATTCTTAGTTCATCTGATGAGGATACGATTTGTTTTATTTGCTACCGTTTTACAGAAAAATTGTTTTTTATTCGACTCGCACATATGAAACGGTTAACTTTCAAAGTTTGTGTTGGAAGATATTGCTCAACCTACATAGAATTATTCAAATCCAAAGTTAAGTACACCAGCATGAAGATATCAGTTCATCTGATGAGGATACGATTTGTTTTATTTACTACCGTTTTACAGAAAAATTGTTTTTTATTCAAATCTCGCAATAGTTTACCGTTTACACCAGCATGAAGATATCAATAGTTTAGTATATTCTTAGTTCATCTGATGAGGATACGATTTGTTTTATTTGCTACCGTTTTACAGAAAAATTGTTTTTTATTCGACTCGCACATATGAAACGGTTAACAAAATTCTGTTGGAAGATATTACTCAACCTACATAGAATTATATTCAAATCAAAGTTAAGTACACCATCATGAAGATATCAATAGTTTAGTATATTCTTAGTTCATCTGATGAGGATACGATTTGTTTTATTTGCTACCGTTTTACAGAAAAATTGTTTTTTATTCGACTCGCACATATGAAACGGTTAACTTTCAAAATTGTGTTGGAAGATATTGCTCAACCTACATAGAATTATATTCAAATCCAAAGTTAAGTACACCAGCATGAAGATATCAATAGTTTAAATTCTTAGTTCATCTGATGAGGATACGATTTGTTTTATTTGCTACCGTTTTACAGAAAAATTGTTTTTTATTCGACTCGCACATATGAAACGGTTAACTTTCAAAATTGTGTTGGAAGATATTACTCAACCTACATAGAATTATATTCAAATCCAAAGTTAAGTACACCATCATGAAGATATCAATAGTTTAGTATATTCTTAGTTCATCTGATGAGGATACGATTTGTTTTATTTGCTACCGTTTTACAGAAAAAAAATTGTTTTTTATTCGACTCGCACATATGAAACGGTTAACTTTCAAAATTCTGTTGGAAGATATTACTCAACCTACATAGAATTATATTCAAATCCAAAGTTAAGTACACCATCATGAAGATATCAATAGTTTAGTATATTCTTAGTTCATCTGGTGAGGATACAATTTGTTTTATTTGTTACCGTTTTACAGAAAAATTGTTTTTGATACGATTCGCACATATGAAGCGATTACCTTCGAAATTTCTCTTGAAAGTTATTACTCAACCTTCATAGAATTATATTCAAATCAAAGATAAGTACATCATCATGAATATATCAATAATTTAGTATGTTCTTAGTTCATGGATTGTTAACACAATCGCTTTCTTTCGAAGTTACAGTATGGTTGTTGAATTATTGATGATTTTCGTATAATTTTCTTTTTTATGCAATTTTCAGTGATTTCATTCGCGATATATCCATTTAGAACGATGGATTAATAGAAGTGAATTTAAATAATTAAATACACAAACTTCTCTTTTCTCTTGATCTATGTTGAATATGTACACATATTTCTACAATTGTTCAGATGTTGTACGGGAATTGGGAAAGATTAAGAAGAATATATCGAATATTATATCTATTGGTAATAAAAAGTATATATTTATATTAATAAGTATTCTATGTAATTAAGTAATTAATTTTACATTTGAAATTGTACTCTAAAGAATAGAGCAGATCTGTTGTTTGTCCTTTTTTAAATTTAATAATACTGTAGGGATAATCGTATTTATTTTTAAGACATTATTTACGTTTTTCTGCATATCTTCTAAATATAGTAGTCCAGATTGCCGGAAATACCAAAACACATTTCGGAAACGGGAACTCCCCCCCGAAAAAAAAAAAAATAGAAATCAGATGATCCGTATTCACCCAAATTGACGTTAAGTAAGGCGATCTGAGGATAGAATATAATTTTATTCACAATTTATTAATTTTTACGGCACTAAATGTACTTGTTTTATGCTGTACATTTAAATATATTTCATTAAATTAAATTGTTCATTTGAAGAAGTACTTGATATTTTTGGATGTGTGGGATCAGTTCTACTGCAATATTACGCCATTTTAGTGCCATCAAAATTACAGGTATAGCCTTCTTGTGTTTCAATGCAACCAATGGTTTTTTTCAGTCGAATTCAAACCTTCAGAATGTATCATTGCAATCATCACCGATATGCTTCCTCATATCTGCTATATTTTATACTCCTTTTAAATTAATTTCTTAACACTTTCTACCGTGCAAGAACGCGAATGAAAACAAAATGTGGATGACCGACTGTCAGTGTGACAACTACCATTCTATAAATTTTTAAACAGAATTCCAAATTGAAGTCTCTCCGCAAGTTCTCCGTAACTGCCGACATCTGGGTTATTTTGCGATTCTCAACTAACTAGACATATGTATACTGATTGCCTGATATAGTCTCGAATTGTCTAGTTCCCATTTCTCGAAAGAATACACCCCCTCTTTTCAAATATGAAAAACAGTGTTATTGCTATTCTCCTTTTCAAACGAGCATGCGCTGCTTAACTTTTAAATGCCAGGTGGAAAAAGATGTTGCAAAGCACTTTCTGGTTAGAATGGAAAAAAGGCCTTAATTTTTTCGTTCAATAAATTCGGATAAAGAGGTAACTCGATTAAGCTCATCTAAGATAATAGGGCTCAATTGATTTATTAAAATTTTTGCTTCATTTAATGAAGCCACTTGAAATTCAATAAAATCAGTTTTTGAACACTTGTAATACCACATTATTCATAAAAAAAACAAATGCTTGAATGAGTTTATAAATAATTTGTAACAATTGATTTAAAATGATTCGTATGTATTAGTAGAAATCAAAATTTTTAATAATGTAATCAGCTTTAATAAGTACCAATTATGTTTATTAATGACATCCACTAAATAGAAATGGTTCGTATATTTGTAAGATAATAAGGCTAATTGTTTTAGCTCTCTAATTTTTTTAACTGCAGTTTTTTTTTTGATTACGGAGAGGACATTGTGTCAAAGGTTAAAAAAATTTAATCTGTTGGTATAACTAATAGGTATTTAATTATTTTTTATTATATAGTTTTTTGGAAAATAAGGTAATTGCATCTTAATGCATTGCGTCACTAGTTTGTGTTTTTCGTAATTAATTACTTGATTCAATTAGCAGAAATTATTCCTTTAATAGCTTTTATTAAAGTAGCATCATTCTATTAGTAAAAGAAAAAAAATGTCATCAAAAAATGCTCTTCTATGTTGGATAAACAGCTTAATTAGGCAAAAATAAAATATCCAAATAGTTTTGTAAAGAAAGTAATTTGCAAAATTTTTGCATAACCTAACTAGTACCAAAAATAAATTTTTATATTTCATTTTACACATTATATAATCATTTAAAGGGACACATTTACATGCATTTTTAAAGTACATCCGTCATCGTATTATATATATATATATATATATTCTGTACAGCAACAATTGCAATGTATTAGAATTACAGAATTAAGTATGTCTGTTTCATAAAATTATTTGCTAAATCAAAATGTTAATGCGTTTACTTTGCATGCTATTTCAGTAACTTTAATAGCATCAATATTTTAGTTTTTAATAACGAAATTTTTCATTACATATTAAATGTAACGGACATTTTGTAAAATTAATTGCAATAGTTTAACTATTTCAGAAACCCTAAAGTACATGTATGGAATTTTTTAATTAAAATTGTTTTAACTGAAATGTTTAAAATTTGCAGCATAATTTATATCAAGCTGTAAAATGTTTTTAAATAATATATCACAGAAAAAAATAATTTATGAATTTCTGCGTTTTTACAACTTTAATATCATATGAGTTCATTCATCATTAACGTACAGCAACTACAAATTATGTGACCATGTTTGTATGTTTACATATAATATTAAAATTTCAATTTCTGAATTTTAGAAATTGCCTTAAATATGTAACAAATCAATATAATAAAAATTATGAAATACAAACAACCCATAATAGGCCGAGCATTTCTTTGAAGAGATTTCCGTGCATTTCTCTGGGTGACAATGGTCTTCCAATTCTTAACCTTTAGTACAGCAAAATCTTTTTCAACAGCGTCTATTCATCGCAACTTGGGTTGTCATCTTCCTCTTTGTCCCTGTGGCTTTACCAAAATTAGCCTTTTTACAGGTTTTAAATCATTCATTCTAAATATATGAGCAGCCCAGTTTCATCTATTGATCTGAATAAATTTTATAATATCTGGGTCTTTATAACATTTATAAATTTCTGCGTTGTACTGTCTTCTCCAACAATCACTTTCCCTAACACTGCCAAGAATAGCCCTAAAAATCTTCCGCTCAAATATACCCAAATGGGCCTCAACAAATCTTGACAAAGTCCATGTTTCAGGTCCATAGACCAAAAGTCTAATAAGGGTTTTTTATAACAAGAATTTAGTTTTTCTGCTTATGAACTGTGAATTAAACATATATCTTAACCCAAAAAGACCTTATTGGCAGAAACAATTCTGTTTTTTATTTCAGATAAGATATTATTTTGACAATTAATTTCAGATCCTAAGTATTTAAAAAAAAGTACAGATTCAAAAGTGTAAGTGCTAAGAATTAAAAAAAACAGTGGGTAAAATAAATCAAACTTCAATGAGAAAAAAAGAAACCTTTAAAATCAAAAAGAAATACGTTCTAATAGCAATAATTTTGACAAACAAAGATGTCAGACGTTCGACCACCATCCTTTTCATTCTCTTATTTATTTATTTTTTTAAAAAAAAGCTTGGATCGGATACTTTCACAATAATATGAAATCCTCCGAAAAATTTCTTCCGAAAAGAATAATCTGAGATTTCTTTCATCCATTTATCTGACGTAGTGCATACTTTTTTGTCGCAACTACAGCATTATTTCTGACATAAGAACAATCGCAGAGCATTGTGCTGTGAAAGAAAAATCAATCCCTCTCCTGTCGAAAGCGAGATGTTACGTCAAAGACATTGACATAAACGCTTTGTTTTTTTGCTTTTTCTTCACACGTTTCTGGTGTTTTTACATCGAGGTATGCGTGCTAAATCTCGAGTATCAGCGAAACCAAAAACATTCTGTAGAGGATTTAACGGGGAATAAATTGGCGCTATTGTTTCTTAGATTACAGAGAAAGCTTGTTTTTTTTTATGTAGAAAAATATGTCTTTTTCCTTTCACAGTTGTTTTATGATTCCATTTTTAAATTTTCATCTTACATATCACGAATTATGAGTACAAAGAAAATTCAAATGAAAAAATGTGTTACTAAATATAATATTATCTCAGTGAGAATAAATACCCTGTGAATGAATTTCTTGTAAAACTTTTTATTAAATTTTCAATTAAAATTTTAAAAAAAAGTATCAATCCGTTATGATAGGATATGAAATTTTTATACATGATATGATACTTACGTTTCCATTTAGGGTAGGAATGGAGAATAAAATATCTTTTAACTATTTTAGCGATTTTTGAGTATCCAGATTTTTAAATAACATAACTCTCAATAAATATTAAATACAACAGGAAATTTTGTAAAATTAATAGCAATAATTTAACCGTCTCAAATATTGTAACATCTTATATATATATATGAAGATATTAATTAAAATTGTTTTAACTGAAATATTTAAATTTTGAAGCATAATATATACCATGCAGTCCACTATATTATTCAGTAAAAGGTTTTTGGAAAAATATATCACAGGAAAAATAATAATTTATGTGTTATTGCGTTTTGCAACATTACTGTTATATGAGTTAATTCATCATTAACGTACAGAAACTACAAATTGTGAGAACGCATATGTGTGCGTATATACAATATTAAAATTTCAGTTTTCATGACTTTAAGAAATTGCCTTAAATTTATAACAAATCAATACAATCAAAATCACAAAATACAAACAAATGATAAAAAATCGAACTACACACTCAAAATTCAATGTTAAAAAAAACCATTGGACATCGAATGAAAATCAAAGAGAAAAACGTTCCAATAACAATAATTTTGACAAACAAAGATGTCAGACGCTCGACCACCATTCTTTTCATTCTCTTATTTTTTTTTTTAAAAAAAGGCTGGTGTCGGATAGTTTCACAATAATATGAAATCATCCAAAAAATGTCTTCCAAAAAAGAATAATCTGAGATTTCTTTTATCCGTTTATAGCCATAGTATATACTTTTTTGGAGCAACTATAGCATTATTTCTGGCATGAGAACAAACGCACAGCATTGTGATGTGAAAGAAAATCAATCTCTGCCCTGTCACGAGATGTTGCGTCAAAGATATTGACATAACGCTTTGTTTTTTTGCTTTTTCTTCCCACGTTTCAGTGTTTCATACTACATCAAGGTATGCGTGCTAAATCTCGAATATCAGTGAAACCAAAAATATTCTGTGGAGGATTTAACGAGGAATAAATTGGCGTTATTGTTGCTTAGATAACGGAGAAATTTGTGCAAGCGATGCAATTTTTTTTTTTTTATGTAGAAAAATATGTCTTTCCTACAAGAGTTATTTTATGAATCCTTTTTTTTTAGTTTTTATCACACATATCACATATTTGAATGAGTAAAATGAAATTTACAATGAAAATGTGTTGCTAAAAATAATATAAGCTCAGTCAGATTACCCTATGAATGATTTTCTTGTAAAATTATTTATTAAATATTCAATTAAAATTTTTAAAAAGTATCATATTATGTTAGGATAGTTTGCATTTAGGATAGAAATGTAAAATAAAATATCTTTTAGCTATTTCAGTATCCAGACTTTTAAATAACTTAACTCTCATTAAGTATTAAATACAACAGGAAATTTTGTAAAATTAATTGTAATAGTTTAACCTCCTCTGATATCCTAACATACATATATGAAGATTTTAATTAAAACTGTTTAAACTGAAATAGTTAAATTTTGAAACATAATTTATATCATGCAGCCCTCTATACTATTCAGTAAAGGTTTATGGAAAAATACATTACAGAAAAAATAATAAGTTATGCATTATTGCGTTTTTGCAAATTACTCTTATATGAGTTAATTCATCATTAACGTACTGCAACTACAAATTATGTGACCGCATATGTGTGTTTATATATTAAAATTACAATATAATGACTTTTGAAATTGCCTTAAATTTGTAACAAATCAATACAGTCAAAATCAAACAATATAAACAATCGATAAAAAATCGAGTTAAGCAAAACTTGAAAGAAAAAAAAAAAAAACATAGATTGGAAATAGAAGAGAAATACGTTACAATAACAATAGTTTTGACAAACAAAGATGTCGGATATTCGACCACCATTCCTTTTTCCACTTAGTTTTTTCAAAAAAGCTTGGATCGGATACTTTCACAATAATATGAAATCATCCGAATAGAATCCTTTAATCTGAGATTTCTCTCATCCGTTTATCGCCAAGTGTATACTTTTTTGGCGCAACTACAGCATTATTTCTGACATGAGAACAATCGCTGAGCATTGCGCTGTGAAGGAAAAATCAATCCCTCTCCTGTCGAAAACGAGATGTTACGTCAAAGATATTGACATAAACGCTTTGTTTTTTGCTTTTTCTTCACACGTTTCTGTGTTGTACGCAAGGTATGCGTGCTAAATCTCGAGTATCAGCGAAACCAAAAGATATTCTGTGGAAGATTTATCGGGGAATAAATTGACGCTGTTGTTGCTTAGATTGCAGAGAAATTTGTGCAAGCTACGCGATTTTTTTTTTTTATGTAGAAAAATAGGTCTTTGCTTTCACAGTTATTTTATGAATCTATTTTAAATTTTTATCACATCTATCACGTATGTGAATGGGTACAATGAAATTTCACGTGAAAAATGTGTCACTAAAAATATGATGAGCTCAGTGAGAATATTCTATGAATTAATTTCTTCTAACACTTTTTTATTAATTCTTCAATTAAAAATTTTAAAAGTATCATATCACGTTATGATAGTTTCCATTTAAGATAGGAATGTAAAATAACATAACTTTTAACTGTTTTAGTGATTTTTCAGTATTAAGATTTTCAAATAATTTAATTCACATTAAGTATTAAATGCAACAGGAAATTTTGTAAAATTAATTGCAATATTTTAACCTCCTCAAATATCATAACATACACTCAAGAGCCAAAACATTATGACCACCTGTCAATAACGAGTTGGCCCACCTTTGGCGCGCAACACAGCTTCAACCCATTGGCATGGATTAATACCACCACTTAATACCAGTTAAATACCACTTACACCTGATCATGTGCCTTCCACGTCATCCAGGCGAGTTCATTGCAAAATGTAGGGGTGGTCATAATGTTTTGGCTCTTGAGTGTATATATATATATGAAGATTTTAATTAAAATTGTTTTAACTGAAATATTTAAATTTTGAAGCATAATTTATACCATGCAATCCCCCCAATACTATTCAGAAGAGAGTTTTTGAAAAATATATCACATGAAAAAATAATAATTTATGTATTATTGCGTTTTTGCGACATTACTGTTATATGAGTTAATTCATTATTAACGTATAGCAACTACGAATTATGTAATCGCATATGTGTGTTTATATACATTATTAAAATTACAGTTCCATGACTTTAAGAAATTGTCTTAAATTTATAACAAATCAATACAATAAAAATCAAAAATTCAAACAATCGATAAAAAAAAAAAACTAAACATTCATACTTCAATAGGAAAAAAACGTTGGACATTGATTAAAAATTGAACAGAAATACGTTTCAATAACAATACTTTTGACAAACAAAGATGTCAGACGTTTGACCGCCATTCTATTCTTTCTCTTACTTCTTTTAAAAAAGATTCGGTCGGATACTTTCACAATAATATGAAATCATGCGAAAAATTTCTTCCGAAAAGAATCCTTCAATCTGAGATATCTCTCTTATAAGTTTATCGCCGTAGTGTATACTTTTTTAGCGCAACTACAGCATTATTTCTGACATGAGAACAATCGCAGAGCATTGTGCTGTGAAAGAAAAATCAATCCCTCTCCTGTCGGAAAGCGAGATGTTACGCCAAAGGTATTGACATGAATGCTTTGTTTTTGCTTTTTCTTCCCACATTTCTGTGTTTTACATCAAGGTATGCGTGCTAAATCTCGAGTATCAGCGAAACCAGAAATATTCTGGGGAAGATTTAACGGGGAATAAATTGACGCTATTGTTGCTTAGATTGCAGAGACATTTGTGTAAGCTATGCGATTTTTTTTTTTTATATAGCAAAAATATGTCTTTGCTTTCACAGTTATTTTATAAATCCATTTTAAATTTTTATCACACAAATCACGAATTATAAGTACAAGTAAATTTCAAATTAAAAAATGTGTTACAAAAATAAGATGAGATCGGTGATTATATCCTATGAATTAATTTTTTTGTAAGCTTATTATTAAATCTTCAACTAAAAATTGAAAACCTTGCTATTGTATCACGTTGCATATTGTTTAGAATGAATGTAAAATAAAATATATTTTAGCTATTTCAGTGGTTTTTCAGTATACAGATTTTTTAAATAACTAAACTCACATTAAGTATTAAATACAACAGGAAATTTTGTAAAATTAATTGTAATAGTTTAACCTCCTCTGATATCCAAACACACATATATGAAGATTTTAATTAAAATTGTTTTAACTAAAATATTTAAATTTTGAAGCATAACTTACACCATGCTGTCCACTATACTATTCAGTAAAAGGTTAATGGAAAATATATCACAGAAAAATAATTTATATATTATTGCATTTTTGCAACATTACTGCTATATGAGTTAATTCATTATTAACTTACAGCTACTACAAATTATGTAACCTTGTGCATGTTTATACACAATATTAAATTTCAGTTTTATGTCTTTAAGAAATTGTCTTAAATTTGTAACAAATCAATACAATCAAAATCAAAAAAGACAAACAAACGATAAAAAATCGAACTTCAGATTCAAACTTGAAAGAAAAAAAAAAACATTGGACATTGATTGAAAATCGAAGAGAAATACGTTCCAATAACAATAATTTTGTCAAACAAAGATGTCAGAGGCTCGACGACCATTCTTTTCTTTTTATTATTTTTAAAAAAAGCTTGGATCGGATACTTTCACAATAATATGAAATCATTCGAAAAATGTCTTCCGAAAAGAATCCTTTAATCTGAGATTTCTCTTATCCGTTTATCGCTATAGTGTATACTTTTTGTGGCGCAACTACAGCATTATTTCTGACATGAGAACAATCGCAGAGCATTGTGCCGTGAAAGAAAAATCAATCCCTCTCCTGTCGAAAACGAGATGTTTACGTCAGTGATATTAACATAAAACGCTTTGTTTTTTTGCTTTTTCTCCCCACGTTTCTGTGTTTTACATCAAGGTATGCGTGCTAAATCTCGAGTATTAGCGAAATCAAAAATATTTTGTGAAAGTTTTAACGGGGAATAAATCAGGCGCTATTGTTGCTTAGATTACAGAGAAATTTGTGCAAGCTATGCGACTTTTTTTATGTAGCAAATATATGTCTTTGCTGTCAGAGTAGAGATATTTTATGATACCATTTTTTAATTTTTTATCACACATATCACGAATTTGGATGAGTACATGGAAATTTCAAATGAAAACTGTGTTACTAAAAATAATATTATCTCAGGGAGAATACCCTGTGAATGAATTTCTTGTAACACTTTTATTAAAAATTAAAAATTTAAAAAAAATTAAATTAAAAAGTATTAAATTAAAAGTATATAATTAATTAAATCTTCAATTAAAAATTTAAAAAAAGTATCATATCATGTTATGATAGTTTTCATTTAGGACAGGAATATAAAATGAAATATCTCTTAGCTATTTCAGTACCAGATTTTTAAATAACTTAACTCTCATTAAATATTAAAAAGAACAGAAAATTTTGAAAAAT
Organism: Caerostris extrusa; assembly: GCA_021605095.1. Lineage (NCBI taxonomy): Eukaryota > Metazoa > Arthropoda > Arachnida > Araneae > Araneidae > Caerostris > Caerostris extrusa. The sequence continues at coordinate 20,612 of BPLR01008046.1, read as the reverse complement.
TTATTGCAATATTTAAACCTTCTCAAATATTCTAACATACATATATGAAGAGTTTAATTAAAATTGTTTAAACTGAAATGTTTAAATTTTGTAGCATAATTTATACCATGCAGTCCACTATATTATTCAGTAGAAGGGTTTTGGAAAATATATCACAGAAAAATAATTTATGTAACATTGCGTTTTTGCAACATTACTGTCATATGAGTTAATTCATCATTAACGCACAGCAACGACAAATTATTAGACCACATATGTGTGTTTATATACAATATTGAAATTTCTGCTTATAAGACTTTTAGAAATTGTCTTAAATTTATAACAAATCAAGGCAATCCAAACCAAAAATACAAATAATCAATAAAAAAATTGATCTAAACATTCAAACTTCAATGGTAAAAAAATCTTTGGACATCGATTGAAAATCGAAAAAAAAAACGTCCCAATAACAATTATGACAAACAAAGATGTCAGACTTTCGACCACCTTTCTTCTCTTTGTCTTGTTTTATTTTAAAAAAAGTGCTTGGATCGGATGCTTTCACAATAATATGAAATCATCCGAAAAGAATCCTTTAATCTGAGATTTCTCTTATCCGCTTATCACCGAGTGTATACTTTTGTGGCGCAACTACAGCATTATTTCTGACATGAGAACAATCGCAGAGCATTGTGCTGTGAAGTAAAAATCAACCCCTCTCCTGTCGATAGCGAGATATTACGTCAAAGATATTGACATAAATGCTTTGTTTTTTGCTTTTTCTTCACACGTTTCTGTGTTTTACAGCAAGGTATGCGTGCTAAATCTCGAGTATCAGAAACCAAAAATTTTCTGTGGAAGATTTAACGGGGAATAAATCGACGCTTTTGTTGCTTAGATTACAGAGAAATTTGTGCAAGCGATGCGATTTTTGTTTATGTAGCAAAATATGTGTTTGCTTTCACAGTTATTTGATGAATCCATTTTTAAATTCTTATCACACATTTGGCGATTCATGTGTACAGGAAATTTCAAATGAATAACTGTGTTACTGAAAATGAGTAGAATGAAATTTCATGTGAAATTGTATCACTAAAAAACAACCTGAGCTTATTTAGGATACGCTTTAAATGGATTTCTAATATGATTTTTTATTAAATCTTCAATTGAAAATTCTTTTATCATGTTCTGATTGTTTCCTTTTAGGGTAAGAATGTAAAATGAATAATTTTTATACTTGAAGTAATATATTATTTTCTTCATCTGTTTATGAATTAATTTTTAATTTTTGCAGAATTTCAATCAATATAATAAATTTATTGGTGAAATCATGTGCTTTAAAATTGCCTAGTCTCATTCAAGAATAAGTCCATTTACTTAAACCTTTGCACTTGATTTTTGGTTATACATGTTATTTATTTTTGATTAAGAACTAGTTTATTTTATACATTTTTGATTTTTACTTTAAATGTAACTTTATTCAAGGAGGTTAAACTTAGTTTACGTGCATTTATTGCTTGTAAACACCAGTGTTAGTAGAATTCATCAATAGCTCGCGTTTTCGTACTCATTATATATTTTACAAATAATACAAATATTCTATGAAAAAGGCAAACTCAAGGTAAATCAAACAAATAACGAATAAACACTATAGAAAAAGCAAACAATTAAACGCTATAGAAAAGCAAATAAATAACAAATAAACACTATATAAAAGCAAACAAATAAAGAATAAACACTATAGAAAAAAAAAGCAAACAAAGGGTTAATAAACACTATAGAGATAGCAAACATATTAAATACAAACGCCATAGAAAAAGAAATATATAAAGAACAAACAGTATTATAAAGATTTAAATTTATAAAGAACAAGGAATAACAAATAAACATTATATGAAAAAGCAAACATATAAAAGACATAGGCTATAGAAAATGTAAACAAATGATGAATAATTCCTATAAGAAAGCAAACAAATGACGAATAAACACTATATAAAAAAATTAAACATATAAAAGTCACATGCTATAAAAAAGCAAACAAATGACGAATAATCCCTATAAAGAAAGCAAACAAATGACGAATAATCCCTATGAAGAAAAGCAAACAAATGACGAATAATCCCTATAGAGAAAGCATAAGAGAACAAACACTATAGAAAAGGGAAAATAACGAATAAACACTATATAAAAGCAAACGTATTAAACACAAACACTGTAGAAAAGTCAAATTAACAAATAAGCCCTATAGAAAAAGCAAACATATTAACTACAAATACTATAGAAAAAAACAAACATATTAAGTACAAATACTATAGAAAAAGCGAACATATTAACTACAAATACTATAGAAAAAGCAAACATGTAAAAGACAAAGATTATAGGCTAAGCAAAACTATAAAGAGTAAACAGTATAGAAAAAACAATTTAACGACTAAACCATATAAAAAAGCAAACAAATAACGAATTATATAAAGCAAATGGAGAGTAAACAAAGAACTTCAAATGCAGTCAATCTCTAATAGGATAAATATATTGAAGCATTGATTATGTAAACATAAAACTCTCTCTTAAATTATGCTACAAAATGATGTCAAAGGATGGCAAATAGTGAGTAATACTATATTTTCACGAATTCGGAATAAAATTTCATAATTATGAATTTTTTAATTAAGAAATTTTAATTATAATTAATAAAGTGTTAAACAAAAATTAGTATTGTGCTTATAACATTTAGCAATAAAATTCAATTTTTGATGTTTGCTGTTATTAACCGTTTTAAACTATTATGTAAACACAAATTACTAATAAGTATTACAATCCATATGAACAATAAAACATATTTTTTTTTTGCACTTCTTCTTTATTGTTCATAGTAATACATCTGCATTTTTTTTATAACGCATAACTCAGAAAAAAATCATAAATGAGTAAAAAATAAAAAATTAGCATTTTTTATCTTGCTTGTTAATATTTATATTTACACATATTAACAAACCAGGAAAAAAAATTCAAATAATATACACACACACACACACACACACACACACACACACATTATTTGAATTTTTTTTTTTTTTTTCTGGTTTGTTAATATGTGTAAATATAAATATGCAAATATAAATAAATATAAATATGTGGTTTACTCAACATTTTAGAGGTAAACAATTTATCTAAACTTATGCTGTTAAATTATTTATATTTATATATATATAAATAAATAATTATATATAAATAATTTAACAGAATATTAACAGCATAAGTTTAGATAAAATTGTTTACCTAAAATGTTGAGTAAACTACGATTTATAACATTTGCCACAAAGTATTAGATTTAGACAATTTTAAGGGGGAACTTAACAAGCCCTTAAATAAAAAACAAAATAATAATATATGCAGCCTATACGAGATTTATAAAAAATACATTTTTGGTAATATTATTTTAAAGGTATGATAAAAATAAGGCACTTTTTTTCATTATATTACATTATAAACGAACGAATAAATATATTTCGTACATTTAAAAGAAATTAAGGATTGAATGAATTTTCAAAATAGATAATTTTTGCATTGGAAGTGTTTTTAGTTTGAAATGTTGAAGTGAATTTTATATAAAAAAAAATTTTGACGGGGTAGAGGGGCAATTTTTCACACTAAAAGTGATATTAAAAAATCAGAAGTACCCACGAACATACAGAGCACATATTCTCATTAATATAATAACTCATGTTTAATACTTTTTTTCGTACAAATAATAGATTTTAATGAAATATATTAAAAGAGAATACTGATATAATAAGCAAAATATAAGCTTATTGATTTAAATATAATTATTGAAAATTCTTTTTAATTAATGTATGGATACTAAAAATAATTAAAAATGTACATTTAATTATAAAAATCTAATATGTACATTTTTATTGCAAGATTCAATAATAAAGCAACTTTAAAATGTACAATTATTTTAATTGTTAATTGTCGTAATAAAATTATTTTTATTTAAAAGAAAATTTCGTTGCTTAGAATTTTATATTTCTTGGTTTAAAAATTTAATGAAGAAATCTTAGTATTGAGTTTTTATGTTAATTAATTAATATAAGTCCTGATCTTTAATTTGATTACTGATCAAAAGATGGCGCTCATTGCAAGAATGTCAAAGATAGTTCTTTATTGAATTAATACTTTTATTTCTTTTCTTTGTGTAAAAAAATTCGATGTCGTCGATGATAGAAGAAAAATTATTAGTTTCTATTATATTTTCAACCTACTTAATTGTTTATTTTTACATAATTATTAATTTTTTTCCTTAGTTCTAATGCTTGTTTAATGTAATATATTTTTAAAGTTTACTTTTGAGAATATGTTTAAAAATAAATATATGAATTTTCGTTTCTAAAAGTAGTACATGTAAATTTTAGTAATCTGTTATTTGTTAAGCGAAAAAGTATTTAATCGATTTGAGACGTCATTGATTGGCTCATATTAATCTGTTTACTAGTACGAAGTAATTTTATAGATAAATATAATTTGATATGGATATATGTATATAAACTTCTTGGATTATATATTTATATGGATTACTAATATGGGCATTATATATTCTATACTGATATTAGACAATATTTATTATATTGATATATTTTTTATTAGGCTATAATATCGTTACATAAAACGATATTATTACATAAAAAGACATTTTAATTTTGAATGTTAAGAATATCGTTGTGTTTTTTTCTAAATATCAGATTACATTTTCAATGAAATAATTTGTATATTATATGCAAGTATTTAACTCTATGGATTCATCATTTCACTAATTTTTAATAGTATATTTAAGTTGACATTTTTCTATTTTTAATATTTTAATTCCAATAGTCTTAATTATGACATAAAATCAAATAAATAAATAAATAAAAAATATATAATATATATATATATATATATATATATATATACATATTATTGTAGATTCATAAATTATCTTTCAATTTCTTTCTGAACTTCCTCAGTAGTGATCACGAACTATTCTTGTATGGTAAAATGCCACCTTCTCTTTATTTAGTAATTAATTTTTGATATTTATCCATATGAAATGGTTAATTAAATTAAATAATGATTACTTAACATAGGCACATCATAATTAACCCTATTTACCTCTTTCACAGTATTCAAATTTATTCCATTCAATAAGTTCCTTTTATCATTGTACGTTTATCGTTTAAAATATTATTCTTAAAAATTGTATGTGTTTTGTGAGATATAAATAAAGCTACAAGATTATCATATTAAATTTACATTAATCTGGACTTTTTACTTGTATGATCGAATAATAATATCTTTAAAACTTATTTAATCCCATTAAAGCCACTGTAAAAGCCAGATTATATCTGCTTTTAAGGCACCTTAAATTATTTTTATTCTTCCCCAAATTGTCTTCTAAACAATTTCTATCCACCCTCAAAAACGAGAGGAAACAAAAAAAGAAAAAAATAAAAAAAAAAAAAAATTCCTTTCCCACAAAAAAAAAAAGTATTTACTTCAAAGAAACTAAAAAGGAAAGGCTGACAATATTCTTTCATTCCTTTCAAACTCCTCACTTCACTTTAAATCTATCTACAATTCTCGTTTGTCAATACGTTCTTATTTTTTTTTTATTCCTTTTTTTTGAGAAACTTTTGACAAAAAAAAAAAAGAAAAATACTTTATTGAAAACAGAACACAAAGTTTTTCCTTTTCTATTTCTTTTGAGGAAGACTTAATTTGGTGAGTAAAAATTCCAATATCAATTTCGAATGCGCAGTAGTAAGTAACCCGCGCTTGCCAAATTAAAGTCGAAAACAATATGTCCGTCTGAGTGTCACTCACTATCTGTATTAAGTTTAACTCTTCTAGAATTTAAAATGTTTCTAAAAAGGCTTTTTAATTTAATAAGCGGATTTAATCTAATTTAATACGCTATTACTCAAAGAGATAAAAAGGGATGGAATTTTTGGAATGGTAATTTTCGAATTTTCAATAAAAAGTGCGATATTTTAAGTTCCCAGAATCAACCAAAATGGGTTTTGTCTGCTTCTTGATTATGCAGCTATGAATTATTGATGTATCGGAAAGTTCGCAGTAATAAAAGAATTAAAGAAAGAAAAATATTTTTAAATCTACAAATTGAAAAGTTTTATAATAATCTTATTGGTATTTTGAAAGGGAAATATTCTAAGGGTATTTTATTTTTAAAATGAATTTTAATAACTTAATGCAACATTGAAAATTATCTATGTGAGACGATAAAGATGGGCTCATATTAATCTAATCTGTTTACTAGTAAAAATGTATTTTATAGATTTATAATTTGATATATATATATATATATTGTATTATATATTTAGTATGGATTAATATTGGTATTAGATATTTATTATATAGATATTATTTTGCTATAATGTAGTTACATAAAAATATAACGTAAAAATACATTTAATTCTGAATGTTAAAAATATCGATGTGTTTCTTTCTAAATATCAGATAACAAACAATTTTTCAATAAAATAAATTGTATATTCTATGCAAGTGTTTAACTCCATCGATTCATCATTGATTAATTTTTAATAGTATATTTAAGTTGACATTCTCCTATTTTTAATATTTTAATTCAAATAGTGTAAATTAAAATATAAAATTGAATAAATAACTAAATAATGTATTTTATATATCATTGTGGATTGATAAATTATCTTTACATTTCATAGTGAACTTCCTCAGTAGTGGCCAGAATTAATGTTGCTTAGTAAAAAAAATGCCTCACCTTCTCTTTATTTGATTATTAACTTTTGATGTTTATACGTATGTAACTAATAAATAAGGTTAATTAACATGGGGGCAACATAATTAATTCTTTTTCCATCTTTCACAATGTTTAAATTTATTCCATTCAAACAGTTTCTTTTATCGTTGTACGAAAAATATTATAGTTCAAAAATGGTATGTTTTTAGTATTATTTGAAGAAAACTATAAGATTATCATATTAACCTTAAATTAAATCTCTACTTTTTACTAGCATGAGCGAAAAATAATAATTCTTTAAAACTTATTTAATCGCACTGGAGCTGCTGTAAAAAGCGAGATTATATCTGCTTTTAAGGCACCTTAAATTATTTTTATTCTTCCTCAAATTGTCTTTTAAAGAACTTCCATCCACCCTCAGAAAACGAGATGGGGAAAAAAATAAAATAGAAAAAAATAGGAAAAATTCCCTTCCCACAAAAATAAAAAGTATTTACTTCAAAGAAACAAAAAGGAAAAGCTGACAACATTCTTTCATTCCTTTCAAACTCTCTCACTTCACTTTAAATCTATCTACAATTCTCGTTTGCCAATACATTCTTATTTTTTTTTATTTTCTTTGAGAAAGTTTTGAAAAAAAAAAAAGAAAAATACTTTATTGAAACGGAACACAAAGTTTTTCCTTTTCTATTTCTTTTTGAGGAAGGCTTAATTTGGTCAGTAAAAATTCCAATATCAATTTCGAATGCACAGTAGTAGAAGTAACCCGCGCTTACCAAATTAAAGTCGAGAACAATACGTCCGTCTGTGTTGTCACTCACTATCTGCGTTAAGTAAACTGTTCTAGAATTTAAAATGTTTCCAAAAAAAGGCTTTCTAATTTAATACGGAGATGACAGATTCGTAGAAACAGCTATTACTCATGAGATTAGAAAAGGAATAGAATTTTTGTGGATGGTAATTTTCAATTTTCAATGAAAAAGTTCGATATTTTAAGTTTCCAGAATCAACTAAAATTGGTTTTGTCTGCTTCTTGATTATGCAGCTATGGATTATTGATAAATTGGAAAGTTTGCAGTAATAATAAAAAAAAGAAAATATTTTAAATCTATAAATTGAAAAGTTTTATAATAATATTATTGGTATTTTAAAAGAAAAATAATTTGAAGGGAATTTTTATTTGTTGAAATAAATTTTAATAACTTAAAGCGAAATTGAAAATTATCTATGTGAGACGATAAAGATGGGCTCATATTAATCTAATCCGTTTACTAGTATGAAGGAATTGTTTATATATATAATTATTTCTATTTTTTTGGATTATCTATTTATATGGATTAATAATATTGATGTTAGATATTTATTATACAGATATTATTTATTTTGCTGTAATATCGTAATATCTACCTATATATTTATCGCAATATTTTCTATATTATCTTATACATCTTTTTATATTATATAAAAAAATAATGATATAACATAAACATATGTTTTAATTTTGAACGTTAAAATATATCGATGTTTTGTATCTAAACATCACACTGCATTTTTCAATGAAATAAATTATATATTTTATGTGTCTACAACTCCAATGATTAAATCATTCCATTTAATTTTTAATAGTATATTTAAATTGACTTTCTCCTATTTTTAATATTTTAATCCAAATAGTCTCAATTATAATATAAAATCAAATAAATAAATAAATAGCATATTATATATATATAATTGTAGATTTATAAACTATGTTTCCATTTCTTTACTAAAATTCCTTCAGTAGTGGTCACGAACTTTTCTTGTTAGGTATAATTTCAAACCTTAACTATTAACGTTGTTAACTTTTGATATTTATGCGTATGCAAACTAATAAATATAATGATTACTTAACTGGGGCCATCATAATTAAACCTTCTTCCATCTTTCCTCAGTATTGAAATTTATTCCATTCTAAAATTTATTTTATTTTTGTACGAAAAATATTCTTCTTCAAAAATGGTATTTTTTTTTTGTGTGTGAAAAGAAAGCTATAAGATTGTCATATTAATCTTAAATAAATCTGTACTTTTACAAGTAGAAACGAAAAATAATGATATCTTTAAAACTTATTTAATCGCACTAGAGCTACTGTAAAAACGAGATTATATCTGCTTTTTTAAAGGCACCTTAAATTATTTTTATTCTTCCTCAAATTGTCTTTTAAAGGAACTTCCATCCACCATCAAAAACTGAGAGGGAAAAAAAAAAAAATAAGAATAGAAAAAAATTCCTTCCTACAAAAAAAAAAAAAATGTATTTACTTCAAAGAAACTAAAAGGAAAAGCTGACAACATTCTTTCATTCCTTTCAAACTCTCACTTCACTTTAAATCTATCTACAATTCTCTTTTTTCCAATACGTTCTTCTTTTCTTTTATTTTCTTTTGAGAAAGTTTTGAAAAAAAAAAATACTTTATTGAAATGGAACACAAAGTTTTTCCTTTTCTATTTCTTTTTTGAGGAAGACTTAATTTGGTCAGTAAAAATTCCAATATCGAATTTCGAATGCGCAGCAGTAAGTAACCCGCGCTTACCAAATTAAAGTCGAGAACAGTATGTCCGTCTGAGTTGTCACTCACTATCTGCATTAAGTTAACTGTTCTAGAATTTAAAATGTTTCTAAAAAGGCTTTCTAATTTAATACGCAGATGACAGATTCGTGGAAAGCTATTACTCATGAGATAAAAAGGGATAGAATTTTTGTGGATGGTAATTTTCGAATTTTCAATAAAAAGTTCGATATTTTAAGATCTCAGAATCAACCAAAATTGGTTTTGTCTGGTTCTTGATTATGTAGCTATGAATTATTGATGTATCGGAAAGTTAGCAGTAATAAAAAATTATAAAAGAAAAATATTTTTAAATCTACAAATTGAAAAGTTTTATAATATTCTTATGGATATTTTTGAAAGAAAAAAAAATTTAAGGGAATTTTAATTTTGAAATGATTTTTTTAAAGTGAAATAGAAATTGATAAGACGATAAAGATGGGCTCATATTAATATAATCTGTTTACTTGTATGAAGGAATTTTATAGATAGATATAATTATATATGTATTTATTTTTATTGGATTATTTTTAATATGGTTTAATAATATGGATATTATATATTTATTATATAGATATTATATATTTTGCTATAAAATCGTTACATAAAATAATGATATAAAAGACATAAAAAGACGTTTTTAATTTTGAATGTTGAAAATATCGATGTAATAATAATTTTTCTGAACATCACATTGCATTTTTCAATGAAATAAATGGTTTATTCTATGTAAGTCTTCAACTCCATTGATTATAATCATTCCCTTTAATTTTTAATAGTATGTTTAAGTTGACTTTCTCCTATTTTTAATATTTTAATCCAAATAGTCTAAAATTATAATATAAAATTGAATAAATAAATAAATAATGTATTGTATATATCATTGTGGTAGATTGATAAATTACCTTTTCATTTCATACAAACTTCCTCAGTAGTAGTCACAGAATTAATGTTGTTTAGTAAAATGCCTCACCTTCTCTTTATTTGGTTATTAACTTTTGATGTTTATACGTGTATGCAACTAATAAATAAAGGTTAATTAACATGGGGGCAACATAATTAATCCTTTTTCCATCTTTCACAATGTTTAAATTTATTCTATTCAAACAGTTTCTTTTATCGTTTTACGAAAAAAATTATTCTTCAAAAATGGTATGTTTTTGTAGTGATTTGAAGAAAACTATAAGATTATCATATTAATCTTAAATTAATCTCTACTTTTTACTAGCATGAGCGAAAAATAATAACTTTAAAACTTATTTAATCGCACTAGAGCTGCTGTAAAAGCGAGATTATATCTGCTTTTAAGGCACCTTAAATTATTTTTATTCTTCCCAAATTGTCTTTTAAAGAACTTTCCATCCACCCTCAAAAATGAGATGGGGAAAAAAAGGGGAAAAAGAAAAAAAAAATTCCCTTCCCACAAAAAGAAGTATTTACTTCAAAGAAACTAAAAGGAAAAGCACTTTCATTCTTTCATTCCTTTCAAACTCTTCAATTCACCTTAAATCTATCTACAATTCTCGTTTGCCAATACGTTCTTTTTTTTTTTTTTTTTCTTTGAGAAACTTTTGAAAAATAAAAAAGAAAAATACTTTATTGAAAAGGAACACAAAGTTTTTCCTTTTCTATTTCTTTTTGAGGAAGGTTTAATTTGGTGAGTAAAAATTCCAATATCGAATTTCGAATGCGCAGTAGTAAGTAACCCGCGCTTACCAAATTAAAGTCGACAACAGTATGTCCGTCTGAGTTATCACTCACTATCTGCATTAAGTTAACTGTTCTAGAATTTAAAATGTTTCTAAAAAGGCTTTCTAATTTAATACGCAGATGACAGATTGGTGGAAAGCTTATTACTCATGAGATAAAAAGGGGATAGAATTTTTGTGGATGGTAATTTTCGAATTTTCAATAAAAGTTCGATATTTTAAGTTCCCAGAATCAACCAAAATGGGTTTTTGTCTGCTTCTTGATTATGTAGCTATGAATTATTGATATATCGGAAAGTTAGCAGTAATAAAAAATTAAAGAAGAAAAATATTTTTAAATCTACAAATTGAAAAGTTTTATAATAATCTTATTGATATTTTTGAAGAAAAAAAAAATGTAACGAAATTTTACTTTTTTTGAAATGATTTTTTTTAAAGTGAATTAGAAAATTATCGATGTGAGACGATATAGATGGGCTCATATTAATCCAATCTGTTTACTTGTATGAAGGAATTTTATAGATAGATATAATTATATATATTGGATTTTATATTTAATATGGTTTAATAATATTGGTATTAGATATTTATTACATATATATTATTTATTTTGCTATAATATCGTTACATAAAATAATGATAACATATAAAGACATAAAAAAAACGTTTTAATTTTGAATGTTGAAAATATCGATGTATTGTTTCTGAATCTCACATTGCCTTTTTCAATGAAATAAATGGTTTATTCTATGTAAGTCTTCCAACTCCATAGATTAAATCATTCCCTTTAATTTTTATAGTATATTTAAGTTGACTTTCTCCTATTTTTAATGTTTTAATCCAAATATTCTAAATTATAATATAAAATCAAATAAATAAATAAATAGTATATTATATACATATTTTGTAGATTTATAAATTATATTTCCATTTCATACAAAAATTCCTCAGTAGTAGTCACGAACTTTTCTTGTTTGGTATAATTTCAGACCTAACTATTAACTTTGTTAACTTTTGATATTTATGTGTATGCAACTAATAAATAATGGCTAGTTAACTAGGGACCATCATAATTAATCCTATTTCTACGTCTTCTACAGTCTTCAAATTTAATCTATTGAATAAGCTTCTTTATAGTTTTACGAAAAAATTATTCTTCAAAAAATAGTATATATTTTGTATGATATAAAGAAAGCTATAAGATTGTCATATTAATCTTACATTAATCGGTACTTTTTACTAGTATGAACGAAAAATAACATCTTTAAAACTTATTTAATCGCACTAGAGCTGCTATAAAAGCGAGATTATATCTGCTTTTAAGGCACCTTAAATTATTTTTATTCTTCCTCAAATTGTCTTTTAAAGAACTTTCCATCCACCCTCAAACCGAGATGGGGGAAAAAGGGGGAAAAATAGGAAAAAAAATTCCCTTCCCACAAAAAAAAAAGTATTTACTTCAAAGAAATTAAAAAGGAAAAAGCTGACAACATTCTTTCATTCCTTTCAAACTCTTCAATTCATTTTAAATCTATCTACAATTCTCGTTTGCCAATACGTTTTTCTTTTTATTTTTCTTCTTTTGAGAAACTTTTGAAAAAAAAAGAGAAAATACTTTATTGAAAGGGAACACAAAGTTTTTCCTTTTCTATTTCTTTTGAGGAAGGCTTAATTTGGTGAGTAAAAATTCCAATATCGAATTTCGAATGCGCAGTAGTAAGTAACCCGCGCTTGCCAAATTAAAGTCGAGAACAGTATGTCCGTCTGAGTGTCACTCACTATCTGTATTAAGTTTAACTGTTATAGAATTTAAAATGTTTCTAAAAAGGCTTTCTAATTTAATACGCATTTAATCTAATTTAATACGCTATTACTAAAGAGATAAAAAGGGATGGAATTTTTGTGGATGGTAATTTTCGAATTTTCAATAAAAAGTTCGATATTTTAAGTTCCCAGAATCAACCAAAATGGGTTTTTGTCTGCTTCTTGATTATGTACCTATGAATTATTTATATATCGGAAAGTTAGCAGTAATAAAAGAATTAAAGAAGAAAAATATTTTTAAATCTACAAATTGAAAAGTTTTATAATAATCTTATTGATATTTTACAAGGGAAAAATTTTATTTTTTGAATTGAATTTTAATAACTTAAAACGAAATTGAAAATATAAACGCTTATCTTTTTTAAAAATGATTTTAGATCATTTTTATCATTTAGTTCATTTCAAAAACTAAAAATAACTTTCAAAAGAGATCCAACTTTATTGAAATTTGTAGTAAAAATCTCAAATGGATAAAGTTTATTCATTTGATTGTTCACTATTTCTGCATCATTTCATTTTGTAAATATTGAAAAAAAATATTGCAAACAAAATCAGAATTAATAGAAATATATTTTAGGAATTGAAAATTTAGATTTATTTAATGGAATATTAGATTTATGGAAATTTAAATTCGTTTCATTTTGTTTAATCCAAAGCTTTTTATTTTAAATGCTTTGAATCAATTGAGATTAGTACAATATTTCCTTTAAAAAGGATTTCATTAAAAATTCTTGAATAATCATTATTAAAGACTTTATAATTAGGGTTTATAATAATATTTTTGAATTAATCATTATTAAAGACTTTATAATAAGGGTTTAGAATAATATTTTTGTATTAATCATTATTAAAGATTTTATAATAAGGGCTTCGAATAATATTTTTGAATTGTCATTATTAAAGTCTTTATAATTAGAATAATATATTTTAAATAGTCATTATTAAAGATTTTATAATAAATGCTTAGAATAACATTTTTGAATGTTTTTATTAAAGATTTTATAATACGGGCTTAGAATAATATTTCTGGAAAAGTCATAATTAAGGACTTTATAATAAGGGTTTAGAATAATATTTTTGGAATAAACATTATTAAAGATTTTATAATAAGGGCTTCGAATAATATTTTTGAATAGTCATTATTATAGACTTTATAATTAGAATAATATTTTTTTAAATAGTCATTCTTAAAGATTTTATAATTAAGGCTTAGAATAACATTTTTTGAATAGTTTTATTAAAATTTTTATAATACGGGCTTAGAATAATATTTGTGGAATAGTCATTATTAAAGACTTTATAATAGGGCTTAGAATAATATTTTCCAATAATTATTAAAGACTTTAATAGGGTTTAAATAATATTTTTTTGTATAATTATTGAAGATTTTATAATTAGAATAACATTTTTTGAATAGTCATTATTAAAGATTTTGTAATAAGTTAGAATAATATTCTTTTGAATAATCATTAATAAAAAATCTTTATAATAAAGCCTTAGAATAATATTTGAATAATCATTATTAATATTTTATAAAAAATCGCGTAAAATATTATTTTTCCGGAAAAAATATAACAATATATTAGTGATTAAAAAAATTTACTTTTAAAATATATTTCACTTTATTATTACATTTTTAATTTTACCTTATATAAAAAAATTCATAATATTATAATATTCTGAATTCTGATTTTAAAGAAAATTAATCAAGGGAAGCCATGGCTACAGCATAAAAAAAATTGCAGCTCAATTTTGAATTAAACTCTTATTAAATAAAAGATCATTTGTTACTTACTTGAATGATAATAATTATTTTGATCCCAAGCTATTTTTTTAATATCTAGAGATTTTCCTTTAACTAGTTTGACATTTCAGATTTCATGCATTTGGTTATTTTTAAAGATATAAAGTGCATTGCTCGCATTCTGTAAGGATTATATTCTCGTAAGAATAGAGAATCGAGAATAATTAATTTCAATAAAAAAGAAAAGAAAAATTTGTAAAGAAATATTTTTGATAACAGAAAATCTTCATTGAAATTCTTTTTATTACACAAATTCATCTTTTATCCAATAGTTCAGAGATTACAAAATTTTTAATTAAGGTCGCTATTATTTGAGAACATTCGATATTAAAAATACTGCATTTTTTAAACACAAAAATCTTTATCTACTGGGAGATAAAAAAAGTTTTTTAAAATGGTGAATATTTTTCTTTTCACTTATTGGTCTTTTTTAAAAACTATTTGGAATCTTTCAACTTTTATTTTCTCCATTTATTTGCTTAAAAAGATAAATGTATTTTCTTTGATTAAAATTTTTATTCTTAATATAAAAACGAAATGGCTGAATACTTTTCTTTAGTGTTCTCAAAATCTGCCAGAAGGCAGAAGAATCTTGGCTCACCATTAAATGTATGATGAAAATAAAAATTTAAAATATGATGATAATTTCATTATAATTTTTATGTTTATTTCTTCCAATAAAATTAAATAATTAATTTATTTAAATAAAGAAAGGAAAAAGACTCTTGATTGACAGGATTTTTTTATTACAAATCATGAATGATTATAATAATATATATAATTAAAGAGAATACATTATTATCGCCATCAGTGGCGCAACAGCCCCATGGCCCAAGTCCGCTCGTACTATCAGATTTCTAAATCTGATGTTAGCTTCTTGCCGGTTAGCGTTGTCAGCCCTATTATTTATTAACCTTCTACGGTCATATTGAACCAGTACTAAATTTTTATTTATTTTTTCTACAGTTTAAAGTGGATTCCGAACAACTACAAACATCCATAGCATTACCCGGTTTGAATACGAAAACTGTGGCGAAACCAGAGCGCTATACACTTGGCCATCAAGCCCTTATCATAACAAGACTTATAAATCTTATATACAAATATCTATAGATATTAAAACAAATTAAGTTTTATAACTATAAATTCGAGGATTATTGTAAAAAAAAAAAATATTAGTTATAATAGCATTATATTCTAATTTATAGTTGATCTTTTTTTTAATTAATATATGCCTGTTTATCAAATTTAATGACTAATAAACTTGAAATATATTATGCTCATAAACTACAATAGCTGCTATGTTATTGGACGTTTTTGTGGGATTCCTTGCAATAATATTTTAAAAAACGATTTTTAACGCGTATTTATATTTAGTACTAAATCCAGTTCACATTACAGTAATGTTATTGCAATGATATGTTTTCGTTTACACGAATAAATTATTTGCCATTTTGCTCAGCTTTCTGACACCATATATCACATTTTAAAAGCTTAAAGAGACCCAGAATAGTTTTAAAAGTGCAATAAAAGTCTATTTGGTTTTCTAAGTCCTCCTTTTACTTTTTACTCTTCTGTCAGTGAGTAACGTGTGTTCGCGCGGTAAAACTGGGAGAGATAATAGCTTGCCATAAATTTAGTTTTCTTCCGGATTGTGTTAGCGAAGGGAACATCAACCAATAGTGAGCAAGTCCAGAATGCTACAGTTACCTCTTATATCTGTCTTTATGGTACTGGATAAAAAAAAGGGCATGGGGAAAATGTACGAACTAAAAATAACTCGATCAATATAGACGGAACCTAGCAATGGCAGACTTATATGCTAACAATCTTTTAAAATTATTTTATGTTCTCTGAAATATTTTAATTAATAGGAGATTTTCCTGTTAGAAAATTTGTGAAAGACGTCAACATAGGAAACTTCTCAAATATTTCTGGTGAAGAGATTAAAGTAATCTTAATAATTGCGCAGTGATTTGCTTATAAATTTTAAAAAAAATTATATTATTGAAGTCATATCTTTTGTAGTTTTAATTTCCCAGGTTATTAACCAACGAGTTAAAATTGTACGAAAAATAATATTTAATTCTGTATGGATGTGGATTCTAAGGTAAACATGAGTTTATTTGCAATATCACACTTCTGGCAACAGTCCTTTTATAGTGTTTTTATGTTGCCTTAACCGACTAGATGTCCTTTGATGGCTAAAAGATTCTCTAGAAGCAATATGTTATGTATTGCTTAAGACCACTTGAATTTGCTTTCAATTAAATTTTTTTTTAAATTCAGTAAAAGTGAAAACATTTTTAGAAATAACAGCAGCAATGTATCGTGAGATAATCGTTAAAACTCGACGGTAATTCAAATGATTATTGTTTTATTCTCATGAGCAACTCGAATGACTAACTTTATACTTGAATTTTTATGTCAAAAAATCAACTCATGATCAGTTAATCAACATTATTAATTTTAATTCATTTTAGTGTATTCTTTTGATTTTAGTAATAAAAACAGAAATATTATGAAATTCAAATCTTTGTTTGAAAAATTAAATTAATATCATAACATATCAAATCTAGCAATTAGTTTTTATTATCTCTCCATGTTTCTTTTCACTGTTCACTTACATAAACTAAAGTTTTTTATTTCCAAAGTTTGAAAAGAATTCTGGAATCGGTAGTTTTATTTGTTTATTTTGTTAGTATCAAAGAAATTAAATTAAAATTTTTCAAAAATATTTACAAAAATAGAATTTTGAAGTTTAAAAAAACTGAATCATTTTTAACAGTATTTAAATTCTTATAATTTGAAAACTAGAATTTACATCATTTTTTTTTTTTTAAAACACTAAGACGAAACAGACCTTCATGAATGATTATTGTCGAAACCACGGTCAATCATAAAATATGTATATAAATTCTTATTATGAAAATTAGATTTTTTTATTCTTTAAATTTTAAAAAAAGAAAATCAAAATTTTTGTATAAACCATGATTAAAATTAAAGAGAGTTTATAATTTACTGAAATTTTTTTTTATACTGAATTTTTTTAGAATTTTGTTTTTGAATTTTTTTTAGAATTTGAATGATTAAAAAAAACTAAACAAGCAAATATCATTAAAGATGCAATTGAACAAAATCAACCGAATTAATTAGTACTATTAACTTGCAGTCTAAACAAAAGTCAGCTTGAAGAAATGAGCTAGATTTATGTTATTTGCTAATTGAGTTAGTAGTAATGGAACAACATAAGAAAAAAACATTATAGAATTAGTCATGTGAATTTCGAATCGTACTAATTGCTATTAACATAAACGTTTTTGTAAATAAAAAGCCATTAGCAGAATTTATTTTAGAAAATTACAACAAAAAAAATTTGTTTTGGTAATACAAACATCAATAAAAAATAGACAAACAAGAAAATGACAAGCAAAAAAATTTAAAGGTAATAGCAATCGACAGATTTTTTAAGGCAGCAGTCATCACATATTTGCTGTTACTTAAGTGTGGTATAGTGTGGCCCACAAATTGGAGGAAAAAAAACATAGAATTTAAAAGCCAATTTTTTATAGGTTGATCAAATGAATAATACATATGCATTTTAATGAAAAACAAATAATGATATAAATACATAAAATTGATTTTTCAGCTTATTTGAAAATACTCCATTAAAAGTATCTGATTTATATCGATTTTTTCAGCTTACCTGAAAGTTTTTTTTCACATATGCATGTTGATTTAAATAGACTTGAACATTTAATGCAATATGTAACATTTACATTTATTGCATTAATAATCAAACCTCTTGGTTCACCAGTGTTTTATAATGAAACACATTTATGAACTACTATATGAAAATAAATGCTTGGGAAAAAAATCACTATTAAAAAAAATGCCTTGAAATGCTTTTTGTGTTCAGAAAAAAAAGATTTGTTACCTGCATTCATTAATTCGTTTTAATGACAAACCTTCTTGATTCGCAAAATAATTATTAATATTGAATACAATATTTTTCTTATGGAATTTATATATATATATATATTGAATTCAATATTGTTCCTATATTTAACCCTTAAAGAATTATTCCGAGTATACTCATTCCATATCTGTATCTTCTTGCAGCACCACGAGTTAATTTGTATAAAAATTAATTTTTAATATTATATTAAAAGAGTATTTTAGACTATATACATAGGAATTCTATTTACTTATTCATTTTATAAACTATAACTGACATCATTTTTGTACTACAGTGTCCAAAAAGTGGGGATGTCATAATTAATACTGTTTCTTTTTTACAGTATTCGAATTTATTCCACTGAATAAGTTTCTTTTATCATTTTATGAAAATATTGTTCTTCAAAAAAGATATGTTTTTGTATGTTATGAAGAAAGCTGTAAGATTATCATATTCAGCTTATAACTGGTATGAGCGAAAAATAATATCTTTAAAATTTATTTAATCGCACTAGAGCTGCTGTAAAAGTGAGATTATATCTGCTTTTGGGCACCTTAAATTATTTTTATTCTTCCTCAAATTGCCTTTTAAAGAACTTTCCATCCACCATCAAAACGAGATGGGGGGAAAAAGGAAAAAAAAAAAAAAATAGGAAAAAAAATTCCCTTCCCACAAAAAAAGAAGTATTTACTTCAAAGAAACTAAAAAGGAAAAGCTGACAACATTCTTTCATTCCTTTCAAACTCTTCACTTCACTTTAAATCTATCTACAATTCTCAATTTGCCAATACATGTTCTTATTTTTATTCCTATTTTCTTTTCAGAATCTTTTGAAAAAAAGAAAAATACTTTATTGAAACGGAACACAAAGTTTTTCCTTTTCTATTTCTTTTTGAGGAAGGCTTAATTTGGTGAGTAAAAATTCCAATATCGAATTTCGAATGCACAGTAGTAAGTAACCCGCGCATACCAAATTAAAGTCGAGAACAGTATGTCCGTCTGAGTTGTCACTCACTATCTGCATTAAGTGAACTGTTCTAGAATTTAAAATGTTTCTAAAAAGGCTTTTTAATTTACGCAGATGACTGATTCTTGGAAAGCTAATACTCAAGGGATAAAAATGGGATAGAATTTTTGTGGATGGTCATTTTCGAATTTTCAATAAAAAGTTCGATATTTTAAGTTCCCACAATCAAGTAAAATGAGTTTTGTCCGATTCTTGATTATGCAGCTATGAATTATTGATTTATCGGAAAGTTAGCTGCAATAAAAATTAAAGAAAAAAAATTTTTTAAATCTACAAATTGAAAAGTTTTATAATAATCTGGATATTTTACAAGTGCAAAATTTATTTTTTGAAATGGAATTTAATAACGTAAAACGAAATTGAAAAATATAGCTCTTATCTTACTAAAAATAATTTCAGATTCATTTTAACATTTATTAATTTCAAAGACTAAATATAAATTTCAAAAAGATCCAACTTTGTTGAAATTTGTAGCAAAAATTACAAATGGATAAAGGTTATTCATTTGATTGCTTCACTAATTTTGCATCATTACATTTTGTAAATATTGAAAAAAATATTGTAAACAAAATCAGAATTAATAGAAATATATTTTAGAATTGAAAATTTATTTTAGATTCATGTAAATTTAAATTCGTTTCATTTTTGTTTAATCCAAAGCTTTTATTTTAAATGCTTTGAATCAATTGAGATTAGTACAATATTTCCTTTAAAAAGGATTTCATTAAAAATTATTGAATAGTCATTATTAAAGACTTTATAATTAGAATAATATTTTTGAACAGTCATTATTAAAGTCTTTATAATTAGATAATATTTTTAAATAAATATTCATTATTAAAGATTTTATAATAAAGGCTTAAAATAACATTTTTTGAATATTTATTATTAAAGATTTTATAATAAGGGCTACGAATAAAATTTTTGAATAGTCATTATTAAAGACTTT